>BJBW01006145.1:0-51711 GCA_004320125.1 Scolopax mira
ATTAATCATTACCCTTTGGGTCCTGTCACACAGCCAGTTATTCCCACAGCTTGGCAGCTGTGGGGTTTCGCTGGGGTTTGATGACTCCCTCAAGCCTGTTTCGAAGAACTCGATGCAGGGGTAGCCTGACCCAGCTGAGCTGCAGCTCAGCACTATTCCATCGGCGGTATTTCACGGTGATTCATTTGTTTCCTACCCTCTATTATTCATTGTTTTTCATTTTATTTCGATATTCTTGACGATTTCCAAGAAGGCCCTTTCGGGGACGGAGGTCAAGGGCAAGGAAAAGAGCTTCACGCTGTAATCAAAGCCCCTTTCTGTTAAACTAGCAGTGCCCGAGTTAAAGTGGATTCAAAATGAATATCCTTGAAGAGTAAACAACGCCACTTGAAGAGGGAGAAATATGGAAAAACTGAGCCACAACAGCGTGAGCATTTCATGTATTTATACATGTGGATATACTCATACATATGCAAAAGGATAAACACAGAAACACGCATCTATTATACGAGAAAGTGAAACTTCCTGCATTTTTGAATGACATTTAAAACAGCTTATTGGGTTTTTTTTTACATTTAAAAATACAGCACTTGCACACATTTTTGTGAGAGAATAGTCTGTTTCATATCCATCCCAGGTTAAACTGCTACAGCATACTTTTTTCTGCTGCTCCAGAGTTCCACACTTCTCACCTATATTTCCACATTTAACCACTTCCAGTTTGGATGGCTGAGGATCAAGAAGCCCCTTTGCGTAGCACGAAGCAGCACAGTTTGAATGCACTTACACAGATTAGTTCAAATTCTAGTTTTAATTCCAGTGCCAAACATTCAGGGTGCAGATAAATCACTCTTTCCCCTTGAAAGAGGCCGATTGCATGTATGGCTCGTTTCAGAGTCCAAGGCTGAGATGAAAGGCCAGGGACAGAGTGGGGCGATGCCCCACATCCAGCGCCGCGGAGAGCAAGAGCAAGGGAGGGCTCTGGCAACTGGGAGAGGAACTGCCAGATTCGGTTCCCAGCAGCTCTCAGCCCTCTTGGGTAACCTCGGGTGCGTCATCGGGCCTCCCGCTGACTCAGTTCCTCATTCGTACTGTGGAAATAACACCACTTCTTTATTTCATAGGAGTTTGGGGGCAGATAAATATCTTTTAATTGGGTATCGGAATCCGCTCGAGAAGCGTAACTAAAATAGAGACCGATCTAGAGAAATGACACCCGCGAGGGCTGGGAGGAAGGAACGAGACGTGCAATACAAAGGCAGGGAGCTCTCTGAAGCAAGCTGATTTCTCTTATCACCTCAGGATAGTTCAGAGAGAGAGCCTCGAGTCCCCCTACAGCACAGAAAGTTCCAGGGACCAGTTTCCTGTAAGAGTTACAGCTCGCTTTGTAAATGCCATCTCCCTTCTCTCCCTGCCATTCTCCTTGAGTGATGCCCCAGTCTGGGGCTTGGCCATGAGCTGAAGCACAGGAGAGATGCAGATCCTGGATTAGGTTCCCAACTGGGCTCCCCGGGAGATCCTTGGGTCCCTTTCAGAGGCTCTGCAGTGCCTTCACCTCCTGGCCATGAAGGACTGGCCACACGGCCCCCACATCCCCACCAGGGAGGGAGTTGAAACAGGCACCTCTCCCCACAAATCTAGTGCACCCTCTGCCTTCCCCCCCAGCAAAGCCCCACCTGAGTCCCCCCCTGGAAAAGCATCCGAACCCCTGGGCCACGCCAGACCTTCAAAACAGCATCACATCTTGCCCTGTCAGACATCAGCATGACCCAGATTCTTCTACCTGTCTGTGAAGAGGGTGACAAGGTCAGATAGCTCTGCGTCTGACACCCGGGGGGAGAGGAGCAGGGCTACCTGGGCCAGCGTGTCTCACTGCTTCATGCTCTGCATCACCACCCCATCACCTGGACACGGGGACTACCCCAGAGGGACGTGCACGGCCGGATGGGACATTAAGGCAAGTGACCTCACAGCCCCATCCTTGGCACGAATGTTTTGCTCCAGGCTGACCACAACCTCCCTCCATCCTCAACACGTTTTGGTGGGTGAGGTAACAGTACTTCTCTTTTTTTCACAGAAGACAAAGCTGCGGAAGACACCGATTCCCATGGCAACAAAGGCAGAGGAGAGGTGTCCCAAGATGTGATTTGCTGTCACCATACCCACCTCGCGGCACATAAGGACAAGCGATAGCTCTGCAAGGAACTGTTTCCATGGGACCCTTCCCAGCGAGGGCCGGAGATGACAGCCCAGCCGTCTGCCACAGCTTCCAGTCTCGAACTGGGGGAGAGCAGCAAAGGCAGCCTGGCCCCCCTCTCACCCCTCCTTATGAGGAGCAGTGCCCTCCTTGCTCCCCTGGAAGCCTGCCTAACCCTGAGCAAGCCACGCTGCTGCTCGGGCAATGACACTGGGACAGCAGCCCACAGAGTGGCCACGCTCAACTTCCAGGCTCAACATCCTCCTGGGTATATATATTTTTTTAACCCACGGAGTGCCACCTTAAGCTGGAAGCTCCTTACGGGGCACACATCTAGGCTTTGGGAGTGCGTGCCATGTGAGCGCCTTTCCTCCTGACACTTTCATTTATCACATTTCTCCCCTCCCACCCCTGCCCCTACAGCGCCCAGGGTGGGGGAAAGTTAGTGAAATTTATGCAGGAACAAAGTCACCTTGAGCTTTAATCCACACCCTAGCAGGAGGAACACCGTCTTGTCGGCAATCACATCCACCCACTCGGCAACCGCATTACAATGCTCACTTTGTTAGCACAGAAAAATACCGGCTCCTTTTCTAGTCCTGGAGACGAGCTACTGCAATGGCTGGAGCAAAGAAAATGGACTGGGAACAGAAGAAGGAGGAATCCGGCCCTGCACATTTGAGACAGGCTGGCTAACCTGCAGTGAACCAGTGGAAGCAGGGAGAAAAGAGCAAATCTGTCAACCGAAGGCCTTGGCTTAGGATAAATCCCCTGGAGCGACTCCCTGCTCCTGCCCTGAGAAGAGAAAGCAGCTGAGGAAACGGCAGCCAAGTGGGCTGGGGACAGGCAGAACCCCCCGTACAACCGACAGCGAAACAAGGGGCAAAGAACAGCGGAGCCAGGCACATAAAGCTGGATTTCGCCATCTGGGAGCAAAGGCCAGGGTTCCTCAGAACCAGGGTGGCACCAGCTGCTGGGGTCACCGCTCCGTATCCCCCCAGTGCCCTCCTGCTCCCCTCAGGGAAACCAGCCCCAATGCCCTGCTGGTGCCAGCAGGGCTCCCACCTTCTCTCTCCCTGCTCCTTCAACAGCGGGAGCCGTGGCTGCCTGTTGCCGTCGGTCCTTCTTGTCACCACGCTGGGATAGGCCGTCCTGGGATGAACCCAAACGGGGAGAAACGGAACATTAATATTCCCAGATGGAAGTCAGGGTTACAGCAGAGGGTGAGGAGGATGAAGGAGAGGCGAGCGCAGAGCGGAGCCAGTCCCGGTGAAACTCCCATCCCTCTGGTGGAGCACAGGCAGCTCCAACCCCATTGCTCTGGCATCTCTGGCACTTGTGGCAGCTTCTGTCAGCCCTGGGTCACTTCTCTCTGCCAGGCACCCCAGAGCAGAGGAGGGAGGTTTTGGAAGCTGGTCTCACCTGACAAATGGGGAAAAAGAGGTCTCTGGGTGTAGGAGCTCTCTGAGGTAGTGGCTGGAATCCAGGAGCCCAGAGAAATCAACCCATCCTGAATCCCCTGTGCCTTTCTCACCACGATATAAAGAAAGAAGGTTTAAACAACACATCTGAATAATCTTATCCTCATCTGTCATTCTGCTGGTGCACCCTGGATTATTCTCACTTACGTGGCCCACAAGGACAAGAGGGGGTGGTGTATGGATTTCCTGCCCTAGGCAACAGAGCAAGAACACCAATGGACAGAGACTTCACCAATTCACCTTGAGGTCCACCTGCTGCTTTAAAGCCATCTGAAACAAGATAGCTTGTCCCCAAACCATTTACCTGAGCTTCTGTAATCTCAGTAGAAGCCTTCCTTCTCCTGGCAGTACTGTTAAACCTATTACTGTTAAACCAGAAAGCTTTAGCTTTCTGCCCTTGTGTTCCAGGAGTACATTTGGACTTGCCCACCACATCTGGTTTTCACAGGCACCTGCACTCTGTTGCAGAGGTGGTCAAAGGAGACATTCCTGGAGAACATCTGAGGCTCCAGCTGTACACAGACACCAGCACAGAAGAACCAAAGGGAACATTCACAGCAATTGCCTAAATTCTTTTTCTTTGCATTATTGTAAATATTCATCCAAGCATCAGTCATTTAGGAAAAGCTTCAGTAGAAGCAAGATGCCTTCGTGGGCCTGTACGTAACACACCACCACCACCCCTAGATCCAGCCCCACAAAATGGTCTCAGAGCTTGTATTTACAGCCTTCAGAGGAGGGGAGGCTGTTTACTAAAATGATTAGATAAGGCCTGACAAAGCTGTAGGAAGGTGGCCATGCTGTGCCTTAGAAACCCTTTGCAATACAGAACCCAAAACATCCCTGTCGGCACTTTCAGCAAGAAAATGGGTGGGGGGAAATTGCACAGAGGTTTGTCAGAGCACTTTGGCCACCCCTGGGCAGAGGACAAAATTACACAAGAGTAACTGATCAGTGGTGTGTCTGAGACATCCCAGAACAGCCGGTGCTTCTACCAGTGAGATCTGTGGGACTATCTCCAAATAGATACTTTGTCCTTTTATCTCAGAGAGAAAAAAATCCTTAAAACACGCTGCTGCTTCTCCTCCCCCTCCCCTGCAGAAGGGAAAGCTGCTCTTCTGCATTTGGTGAGGACAACAAGCTCACTCATTCTCTAAGGCAGCCCAGCACTTAGAGGAGAAGCCCAAATTTTCCTCCTTTGGAGAGAGCTGTGATAGCTGTCACCAGGCCGCTGGGTTCCAGACCCCCGAGCAAACCAGGACCCAGCAGCACTGCTTGTAGGGCATCTATTGCAAGGACCTCCCTGGACTGGGAAAAGCACTGTGGGGCTGAGGGACACCTTCTCTTTCAGAACTGATTTGGTCACAGAATCTGGTACATTCTGGGCTACAGCCAAGTGGCCCAAGATCCGTTCCTCATGCGCTTCCCTTGCCTTTGAAGCGATTCCAACACTTCTGCTCACCCAAACATTCAGCCCTTCTCCTTAAAGCACTTCCAGAGTAGACTGGAAAGTTCTTCAGGAGTAGGAAGGCAAAAAAAAAAAAAGCGACAGAAAAGGGGTAAAAATATACATTTTTACTTTTCTGGATGAAAAGCATCATAGCACTACCACACTAGTTGGGAGCTGAGGGAACCAGAACCTACAGGCCTGGGCGTTTCTCCAGCAATCTAGCATTGTGCTCAACTCTGAATTTAGGGTAAAGTATAAAACACAAACACAATTACAAAGTTCCCCACTGTCTCCCTTTAAACACAGCCAAGCCGAGGTGGGGATTTGTGTATAAAAAAAACAAGTCACAGGAGAGAAGGCAGGGCAGGGCCAGCAGCCAGATGGCATGTTTGATTTCAAGGGGAAAACACTGGCCTTCTACATGCAGATCAACAAATAAAGAAATAAAACCAAGTGTATGTTCTGGCTTCTTTATTTAAGACTGTTAGTGACTCGGGCATCTCTCTCAGGGGATTCTCACAAAGCTTTTCGTGAGACTGATGAGGAAGAGTGACAAACTGCAGCATGTGTCCCCATTTAGGCTGGGATGAGGGTTTGGTTTTTGGCCTTCACAGCAGTTGAGTGAAAAGCAGCTGCTAGAGGTAGGCCTAGGATGAGGCAGGAGAGATGCACGCTCAGCAGAACCCCATTGAGAAGAATGAAATAAAGCACACAGAAGAATTAGCCCAGATCGAGTCAAAATAAGTTTATTCATGTGACATCAGTTTGGACGCGATCAGATTCAAAACCTTCCTCCATCTGAGCACCTTGAGGAAATAGACAGAACCAAAAATCCAGGACAACACCACCACGATCCTGAAGTCCTCAGCACAGACAGCTAATTGAAGGTGGCCTCAGAGCACCGCCGTGCACTCACACGTGAGCTGCTGGGCAGCTTGTGTTTGCGGCGCTCACAAGGCCCCTGACACTTCTCAAGAGGGGACAGAACTGTTTACAGGAAGCCATTTGTCACCGGGGCCTGCCTTTCCTCCCCCTCCCCCGGAGACTGTCCCTTTCCCACCCCACCTTTCATCAAAAGCTTATCCAGCGCCCAGACGGCCCCGGCCAAAAAAGCTCATCCAGGTTGGAATTTGAAACCACAGATTCTCAGACACGGTGGCTGGGGCAAACGGTGCCGCCATCAATTTTAGAACTAAATTTCAGGGAGTTTTGATTCTATTTGTAAGGGGGCTAATGAGTAGCTTGGGATGTGAACGCTAACCCCAGGGCATCATTCTGAGAGCAGGATGATAGATTTTCAGTCTCCTGCTCTAATTATACAGGCAAAAATTGGAATGGGAATGAGAAGAGACAAGAACAAGACTCAGTTCCCTCATTAGCTTAATGGCACCGCTTTCCCAAGCACTGAAATTTTTGGAGGGTTAGCAAAAAAAAAAAAAAAGGCAAGAATCACCTCCACCAAGAAAGAAAGAAAGAGAATCTTAAAAAAAAGAAGTATACAATGGAGCAACTGAGTTTCCCAGTAAGCAAAGCTGTGCAGAGAGACATCACTGCAGAAGCAGCAATTGCCAAGTTCGATACAGTAGAACTGTAAGGCACTAATAATGTTCCACTCGTTACAGTCAACACGTGACTAAAAACTGACATTCATAAATTTTAAAAAATAAAATAAAATCACTGTACATTTTAAAAAGGCAGCTTTTCCCGTGTAAAAAGTTTCAGATTTTCAGCTCCAAGAATAGTCCTGCCCCCCACCCCATCCAGGCATCACTGACTAGTTAGATTGAGCGTTTGGTCAGAAATTCTGCTGGTTAACACATCTCTATTACAACAGAACATCTCAAGGCATAAGCAGAAAGCAATCTGTTGAGAAGTTACTCGAGGATCCCATTATCATCACCAACAGATGTCAGAAGTGTCAGTCACTCACCCTGCTTACTGCAGCACTGCAAACTACTCCAATACCACCACACTAACTGCAGTCACATGGTTTTTGGAGCTGATTTGTATCTACCTTTCTCTTCAAGATACAACTCAAGCTCTAAAACCCTGGGGTTTGAGGTCCCCTACGCAGCCACAGACAGAGGAGCACTAGGGAGGGGAGCAGCACTCGTTCCTTGATGCTATTCCATGAACAAGCTGCAGTCCCTCTCTGGAAGCCCATGTCCAAGAGCAGCCAAGTCCCTTAAATTCCTTTAATTCTATTCTAGTTCTCCTTTGCTGGAGATGAACAATTGCCCAATGAGTATGAAATCAGTGACACCAGCTGCCTTCAGAGGGTCACCCAACAGTCCCGTTTTGGTCAGTACTGATTAGAATTCAAATAACAAAGCAGTAGTGACAGTATTTGTGTCCCATTTAGTGATCCCCAAAGCCATTCAAGGATCCTTTAGACACACAGGATCTATTAAGGCTTATCCTCAGAGATCACAGCAAAGTATTGCACACTATTTGCCTGCTTAAATAGTTAAAAACTGAAATCTCGTTTCCCAGAGATTAGTAATATTATTATTAAAAAATGCTAAAAACAAATATGAAGGTAACTTCCCCCTGTGGATCTACTGGACTACATAACAGTTAATAACTACAGATAGCAGAGGTCTGTCTGTGTAGAGATTTAACAACAGTATTTTTTAAACAACTGGACAGCGCAAATTCCAAATAATTTTGCCCTTTCTAAAAGCTAAAGCGATGGTAAACTTAGATTACCCATGAAATGCACTGTATGACTTCACCGGCACAACAGAGCATCAAAATTCATTGGAAAAGAGCCTCTCCACCATCAGTTTTATACAGCTGACCTTTGGTCAAGACATCCAGAAATAAATAAGAAAGGGTATAGCAGTGAGACCACCCAACAGAAGAATCCCAGTGTGGCTGCTGACATGGAAGAGTCTGGTAGGCCAGGACAATCCCAGCCAGGTCTCGTGGATTGTCTAGCTTAGATCAGCAGCTCCACGATGCGGGTGGTTTCAGGATGGGTATTTGGTACTTCACTTTTGAGCTCGCAAAGGCAGGTCAATCAAGTCTTGCAGAGCTATTTTGAGTTAGTCCAAACCTGGAGGATGTAAGAAACAAGTCTCCCAGGATTTTGATTAGTGTTCCAGCTGTCAGGTCCGTACAACAGTCCCTCCAGACGCAAGCAGAAGTCACTCAGCCAGCATTCGCAGGCGCCGCTCATGCAGAAGCAATTTGATCTCCCTCACTATTAATGGTGAAATGAACAGGATTGTTGAACTCGTCTGTGAAAAGAAGCACATCCAGGACGATTATCAGAGAGCAACCATAGCTGCAGCCACTCTGTGCTCCAATGTTCCTTCAAAACCTCTCATGAAAGATACAGGCTAATAGAAGCGATGACAAAGTGACACAGCAGATGGAAGGACTAAGCTTGCTCACACAATTTCAGCTGACATAATCTTCTTGTCATAAAGAAGATGAGCTCTTCACCTCCTCGACCGCCTTCCTCACGGCCACTTCTGCTGCTTACCAAAGTGGCCTTTTCCCTTGTCAGCACAAATGCAAAGACAATTCCTGGCACTTCCATCAGGGAAGAATGGGTGAATTGTACAGTATTCAACCACTGCAGCAATGCAGAGGAGATCGGGGCCTGAATGATCGAATGATCTTCTCCCCCAGGGGTATACCAGGGTAAGGCATCTTTATTTTAGTTTCAAGATCTTCATCACTCCTTCCACTAATCTTCAAGGGCTAACAAATAAGCAGTTTAACCTGAAGCTCCCTGAAAATACTAGGAACTACCTATCACGGAGATGAAGGAGGAAAAAGTCCTGCCTTGGAATTCAATCAGGTGGTAGAGCTTTAAGAAACACGTGCAGGTATTTTAAAGCAAGTATCTCAGTTCCTGTTGGGCAAGGTGACTTTTAAGGATCCAAAATGAACCCAGTTGATTTAGACACCCTGAAGCAGAGGCACGTTGTACACAACTCTGAGAATGGCAGAGTTGGCAGCTGCTGCAGAAACAGGCTGCATGTCTAAACCACAAATTTCAGGTTCTCACAAAAACTTTCTATTGCAAGTTGAACTTTGACAAAAAAATTTTGAAAAAGGTGATTTCTTACCATTAGAATAAAGAAATAGAAAACCCACATCCATCCCAGGTTGTCCTGGATCAAAGACACTAGATACTAAAAAGAAAGGGGGAAAAAAAATTATTCAAACTGGGAAGATAAGCATGACTTTCAGGCATCACTCTTTCATTTCCTAGAATTTGTGGGCTGTTAACACTCCACAGAGAGCTGATCACAAAACCTTCCAGCTGATCTTTTCCTGTCAGAAGAGATGACTCAGGACAGCAGCCTTTCTGTCTAAAACCCACAGTCTCAGCAAAGCGAGATACTATCCTGAAGCTTTACAGTAATTCAGAGCAGCAGAAAAGAGAGAACAGAACTACAGTTTCAAAGGGTGACAAATTGACTCCACTGAATACAAGGTTTTTGCACAGACCACTGGGACATAAGTGGATGTAAGTACTCTCAGAAGAACTAAAAGCTCTGGAATGGTTTATAAATTACACGGGACGCATTTTTAAGAGCTGTGCAACCACTAACTACTTAACCCTTCATCGTAGGCAAGACACTTCAGACTACAGTCTGTTCTGAACCGTGTCCTAGCTCAACAGGACTGCACAGGCTACAAAAGAAAATGTATTCTCTATTAACAGATTCATATTCAGATGCTGCACAAGAGCCTCCCTTCTTCTAATATACCCACTACTGGATTTATTAGCACAAACCAGGATCTGAATTTCTAACATGTTCGTTGTGCACTTGCTGTGATTCACACACCCCCAGAATGACATCATGGTTGTCTCTGTTGAAGTAAATGCAATGTTAGAATGGGAAGCAGGTGGAATTTTTCAGAACTAAAGACGCAATTTTTATGATGACGCAAGTTTGAATGGTATGTGTGTGGGAAGACAGAAACACTGTAAACAGTGTAAGAAGAACACTGAGCATGAACAGCACACTTTAAGGCATCCACAAAACACTTGTGACTCTCCATATTTAAAGGAGATAAGCAGCATCTTTCCTATGAAACAGACACTGAATGATTGTATTTATTGGGCAATCAATAGCAAGCACAAACCCAAATCCCCTTACAGCAAAGAAACTTGTATGTCTTGCCTGCATCTTTGGTATTTTACCAGCTCTAGAGGATGCCTGGAATAGAACTGGCTCCAATCTTTCTACTAAATCCTCCCCTCCCCAAAGCACCACTCTGTTCTTCCACAGAGTTAAAGCTTGTGAGAAGAAAGAATGTCCCCAGTGGGTACAATGTCAGCTTCCTTGTCTGCAACAGTCTAGTCTTCAGAGCTCTGGCAGCATACTGTAAGGATTATCCAAGCAAGTGGTGCTGGATTTACAAGGTGTAAGAGACATCCAGAGATAAAAAGGGGAACCACAAATAAGAGCAAATTTTAAATTACTTTATACACTGTAACATTCATAATAGTTATGTCTACTTGGTACGTTTTACTTGGTAAACTTTTCTGTAAGCAAAGGTTTTGCTATTACCTTTGAACAAAAAATCCCAAACAAACTTCAAAACAAACTTCAAAACTTTTACTCTTTATGAAGCTGACCTTTACTTTCTTTTTGGAGTTTGGGATATGAAAGTCTCTAAAATTTGTTTGAATTATGAGAGTGCCATAACATTAACACTTAGCTTAACTTAGCTCTTAAATAAAAGGGCTTCCATTGGAAGCTTAGAATGCACACATTCCCTTGGTTGTTGTTTCTTGAATAAATAATTTTTTTAAAAAACCAACAAAACCCAACCCTCACTTTCTTTCTCTCTCTCCATGCAACTTTGGATTGAGGAATGAACTAATATCTCTAACCACAACAGACTTGTTGCCTCCTTCCTCAGGCCTCTGTTTTCCTTCAGTCCCTCACCTGGCCCACTGCAGCACCGATGCTGCCGGTTCCATCCACAATTCCCGTGACTGTTGCCAGAGCCTCACTGCTCCCTTTCACCAGATCCTGGCGCCCCAAGTCAGCAGAAATTGCAGAACTGATCATGTTAGAAGGGCCTCCAATGAAAAATCCTGGAAATGACAAGAAAACAGCCTTAGTGCAAAACAAGCATGAGGATAGATTCTTAACATCTTCAAAACAGCAATTTGCTACCATGCAAAACTCAGGAAAAGGCTTAGGTCTAGTGACCTGGTCACAGTGGTCACAGACTAATTGTAGTTAGAAGTTCACCCTCACAGCTGAAGCATAGGGTCATGGCACACCTTGTGTACCTGGGGGGAAGCACACAGAAATTGCCAACAAGCACATTTTCATCTAACGTCAAAAAATGAAATAATTACCTGTGCCACACTCCACAAGAGGAGTCAGGACACACCAAACTGAATACAGAAAGCTTCTTTTGAACAGCCTGCATATACCAACCCTCAACGCAAAGCAGATTTAGACACATTTCTACTTTGGAATAGTAGTGTACCCCCATGCTACCGCCTCAGTCCCCAGGGATTGGCCAAGGAGGTGGAAGAGGAAAAAAAATGCAACAGGACAGAGAGTTCTGAAGTAGGAGTGTTTGGAAAGAAAGGCTCTATTCATGCAGCCTAATCTTAATTCCATAACACAGCATAGTATGTCTGGTAGCGCACAAAGCTTGTGATCTCCCACAGTACACAGGGCATCTGGGGTTCTGACAAACATCCTCAACTTTAAGCTGCAGCTCATGACTTTGCCAACTATACACTTCCTCAGATACCAGATCATTGCTAAGTATTTTGGCATAAACCCATCCCCATCATACTGAGCCAAGGCTTTAGTTCCAAGCCATTATTCAATACGGTCTATATTCTATACTTCCCTCTCTAGGGCAGTTTTCCTACATCTGTATTCCAAAAAATAATGGAAATTGGGCCTCAGCTTTCACTCTTTCTGCAAAACCAGCAGAGATGGCAGCACACCCAAATTACCACCACCTGAGGTTGGTGTTATATATACGTTACAGAAAAATCAGTAAGACTACTAGCATAATGGAGGCATTTGATAAGATACCTGTAATTGCCATGATCACAGCATTGATAGGCTTGCTGTTTGGAGAACCTGCAAGAGAAAGACCAGATGACTGTAAATAAAACAAATGAACTTGAGAAATCCACTTATTTAGGATCAGGAAGAATCACAGGATGGTAGGGGTTGGAAGGGACCTTTGGAGATCATCTAGTCCAACCCACCTGCCAAAGCAGGTTCACCCAGAACAAGTTGGACAGGAATGCATCCAGCCAGGTTTTTAGTATCTCCAGAGAAGGAGACTCCACAACCTCTCTGGGGCATGCAAACATCCAGTTTGAACTGTCTGTTCAATTAACTACATGGTGACAACAGAAACTTCTATTTGACTACAGACTTCTACAGAGATTAGTTTTACTGCAAAGGCATTTAGACACTGAAGACCCAGAAGTTTCCCAACAGCACTTTCCAGTAGAAAAGTCACCTTTGCCATTAAAATGTTGTGCTCTATTTTGATACCAGATTTGCCTGGCTCTGGGTTCTAGCCCTTGCTATATCTCTTTCTGCAACGCCCAGCTTGCATTTACTCTCCTTGGAAGTCCATTTGAATAGCAAGAGAATCCTCCTTCCGTCTCCTTGGGGATGTTAAGACTCAACTCAAACTCTCCCACCATGAAACACTGGAATCACTCCTTCCACTCATTCTGAAGTTTCCAAAATCTTTTCTAAAATACAGAGTTTAGATCTGGAGGTAGTAATCCAGCAGTCGCCTAAAAGATGTTGCACAATGAAGTAAAAACAATGCAAAACCTCATCTCCTAATCCCTTCTTACAAAGTGTCAAACCAGGACACAAAGCCATGTTTGTGCACCTACGTGCCTTTCCAGGAACAGCAGCATAACCTGTACATGCAGCTGGTTTTCCACTGCAGTCCCTCAGTATTTTTTCCAACATTGTTTTCTTGGTATCTCATTTCCAGGCATCACCCAAATTCTTTACTCACCACTTATGGCCCACACGTGGTCAAGTTGCATCCCTCTTCATATATACTTAGGCCATTGTTACTCTTACATGCAACACACTATGTACCTAAAAAAGCTTCCTGGTTTGGCTCAGGAAAATTATCATACCTAAGTAAACTGGTATTGTCTGAATCTTCTGTATCTGGCTGGACAGTAGGGCGTGCTGAATTAAGCACAAGGCACCTGGACCCCTGGCTGCTCTGCTATCTAGTAGAAACTTCAAACTTTGTCAGCAGTAATTTTATATTTGCTTCCATTTCACTTTCAAAAGTAATGAGTTAGCACATGAGTCTACAAAACTCCAAACTCCACCAAACTCAATCCTTGCTATTTTACAATTAAACCTTGACCTTAGTCAGACCATCTGAGTAAGCCACCATGACCCTGAAAGGCACAATTTGCTCTTCATGTCCAGGTGGACATGTCTACCTCTGGCAGAAATTCCTGTCCACAGATCTCAAAGTGCTCTATAAAAGCCTGTCCGTATCACCACCCTGTTTTGTAGGAAGATGCAAAGAAGTGAAATGACATCCCAGTGAGTTGAAGCACTCTGGTACCACAGGACACCAAGCCCAAAGACACAAAATTGTTACATCTATGAGGCTCTTCTAAGGGTTTCATGGAACTGAGATCTACCTGCCGCCTTCTACTCAGTTTTCCTGACAGACTCCTTTCAATAACTACTCACCAAGAACTCTATCTATTATAAAAGAGGCAGAAACTCTTAAATTTCACCACTTACAGAAGCGTAAGTGAAGTCTCAGAGCTTCTGTCTCTTTGAGTGTATACATATTCCAGTACAGATCCATCCCCAGATTCTCTTTCCTCTTACTATAGGGATGCACCTGAGATTTTGTGCTCTGCCAGTTGTGGTGTTGGTTACAATGACAATGCCAAAAATCTCACTGACACTGGGGAAGGGTCAGTACTACAACTCACCAGTAAAGGGAAATCCAACCACTCAGCTAATTCTTTTCCACTTCATTAACCAGAAAACAGTTTCTTTCTGTGCAGTGCCATGCTTCAGGCAAAACACACCAAAAGGCACCATCCATCCTGATCCAGAAGCAGTTTCAAGACCAGCCAACATAATTAGAACAGGCTATGCTCTGGTTCTCTCTAAGAAGTACCAAAGGAACCTTTTATCACTGGGAGGGCAAAAGCATACTCACGGCTATATCCAAAAAGAGAGCCTACAGCAAAAAGCAGGCTAATTGCTAGCACTGGGGCTCTCTTCTGTAACACATCAGAAATCAAGCCTTGGATAGTCCCACCTGCAAAAAAAGAAATCACTGTCAAAAAAGAAAGCACTGTCCAATGCTAACACCTTGAACAAAATTCATTTCACTGCCTGCAGTGGCCTCTTGCCTTCTCATCAATATGCATTTTGTCTAAAGTCCTGAAAACCAAGTCTCCTGCCTTTACTGCCCCAGATTCAGAGAAAACAGTAAACTGAAGTGGCTCAGGTAGAGCACAGAAAACTACTCACACTGCTTTCCCAAGAATTACTACTTTTCTTTTTTCTGGCACACACCTAGCCAGTGCTCCTGCTTTCCTTTTCCTTCCCTTATAGGACCATCACAGCTCTAAGATCACCACCAGTCTGGATGCAAGCAAGCTTAACATTGTGCCTGCACAGAAAGTGCAGGAAAAGGCAGTTCTTCTCCACAGGGAAAGCATTAGCACACAGGGCCCTCACGCTCCCTACTGTCTCACCTACTTACAGTAGGTGCAACTAATTGCTACAAATGCCAATAGCTGATAAAAATCACCTTACATATCATTGTTAACTCTGTAGGAACTTCTCTGCTGGCAAAAACTAGAATGTTGAGAAAGCCTAACAGAAAAGGCCACAGAGGCAAAAAAACCTGACCCTGAACAGACCAATACAAGGTCTATTCTAGGAAAGCTAACTGGACAAGGTAATAAAGCAATAAACTGAGCACAGGAGAGTGGAAGTCTAAACACATATACAATATGTTCTTTATTCTGGAGGAACAGGGTCAGATTTTGTAGCCAGCAAAAACAACTGCAATTACATTTTATTTCTGAACATAACACAGTTGTGCTACTCTGATGATTAAAAATACAGGACAAAAGGGACAGTACCAAACCCAGATCTAAAGTCTAGATCTAAACTCTCCCCCAAAGGCACCTGTTAGAAAAGAAGTAGCAAGCAGCAGGCATACCATTTTGTACACAGCACTTTTCAAGAAGTCCTGCTGAGTAAAGAAAAATGCCCACTGGGTGTAATATCCAAGAATACTATAGTGCCCTTTAAATTATATGCAAACTTTTCAGGGGGCTCACTTACTTTGTGTTTTAGGGAAAAAAAAACAAACAAACAAAAAAAACCAGCCAAGCAGTTACATATATAAATAGACTTTTCATATATTCAGTAAACATCTAGATTCCACTGAACATGACTGCTCTGAACCACATTCAGAGTCTTTCATTTTCAAATCCTAGCAGGAGAACTGCAGGAAGATGTCATTCACTCATTCACTCACCTATGATTCCTCCCACATCATACCAGATTGAGAGCTGGTCAGCTTCTGCTTCTTTCCATCCAAAGTTGTTGCTGAGATAGAAGGGCAGCCAGAAGAAGAAGGAGTAATTCACCAGTTTCAAGCAGGCATAGGCCAAAGAGTACTGGAATCAAGAGTGGGCCAGCAAGCAGTTAGCACTTGAGAAATGCAAACAGCATTCTTGCTTCTTCCTATAAAGCTCTGTATCCAGCTAAAGCTTTCAGGTGGAAGTGCTTCTGCATTTCAAATAAGAAAGCAGCATTATGAAAGCTTAATGCTGAACATCAAAGGGAACCCAGGAATACAAAAATCACTGTCAAGAAGGTTATTTTCTTTTCACTGAATGCAACGGGTTAAACCACTTTCAGTATAGTCTTGAGAGGAAATGACACCAGGCTTCAAAAAAAATGAAGGAAATTTAATTCAACTTCTTAAGAGAAGGGAGCCAACCACGTGACATGAAACAAGCCTGAGATTTAGTCATCTGTGCATCATGCTGAGAAAAGTTACATGAAGTAGTTCCTCTGTGCTATCTTTTGCTGCTCAGAAGGCTCATCTGCTCACAGCACCAGAAGAGAAAGCTTTGGTCATAATCCCCACGCATGTATTCCAGGACACAAGATGAAAGGTTTGGCCAAAGCTCAGCACATGCTTCCAAACCCAACAGCTGAGACAACCTCCTGCTTTTGGCTGCTGAGCTCAAGTTCTCCTCAGCTAGCTGCAGGAGATCTCCCTCTTTAGAGCTTTCACGGGTGTTACAAAGATTTGTTCCCTGGGATTGCTGGCCCAGCGTGCAGAGGGATAAGGCACACTATTTCAGTAAGGCCTCCAGATAAACACTGACAGGGCAGCTAAAGGAACTCATATTTGACGAGGTAAACAAGGATGAACGCAGAAAAAACAATCTGCTAGGATCATTTTTTTTTAATATCTGTATGTACACATTTGTCTCTGAATTTCAAAAAGCAGATCTTTTTATATATTAAACTCCATTTCTTCTGAATTTATGCTATTTTAATAAATACATCCTTTTTAGCTGTATTATTACTGCTTTTTTACTCCTAGAGGACATAAAATAGTCCTCACCGTGTATGTGAGACATGAGGATGTTTGGTAGAATTCCTCAGCTTCTGGCTGAGAAGAGCACACTGTACAAAGCTTTGCACTATATTTATTGCAACATCCTTAGAAACAGTCTACCAGATTGTCTGATTAAACATTGAATTTCCAGAGGCTCAGGGGAAAGCTGCCTGTACTAAAACTCTTCTACCATATCACTCAGCAGGAGAAGAGAAGAACTACTGAAAAAGTATGTCCAAAAACTCATTATAGAAACTTAGAATCATAGAATTGTCTAGGTTGGAAGGGACCCTTCAGATCACCAAGTCCAACCATCAACCTAACACTGACAAACACTAAATCATGTCCTCCAGCATCTCGTCTACCCATCTTTTAAATACTTCCAGGGATGACAATTCTACCACTTCCCTGGGCAGCCCATTCCAATGCTTGATAACCCTTTCAGTGAAGAAATTTTTCCTAACATCCAATCTAAACCTTCCCTGGCACAACCTGAGGCCGTTTCCTTTTCTTCTAAGGCTTTGGAGGTTCTCTCCGTATTTGGTCTCTCACATAATGTCCTGGCTTGGGTGGGCACTGATCTGACTGACAGCAGATAAAACTCACAGACTCGGAGGTGTTCATGTTACAGGGTTAATACACAGAACATGTCCTCAAAATCCCAAGTACAGAAACAACATCCATTCCATAGTACCTCCTTATATTCTGCCCAATGAAAAGTCACACATCAACTGAGGCAGCCACCACCACTAAGAAATTTTGCCTACAGGTTCTTTGCACATCAGCCCGTTCTTAGCACCAACAAAACCAACCCATAGTTTATAGAGCATTTAGCCATATTAGGAAAAAACTCAAGACAAGTATGTTTTCTTTTGCCATCCCTCAACCACAATCTTAACAGAAATGTGACTGTCCATCACTCTACACTGACAATCCATCCATCCCTTCTAGATTTTGCCTTGCCTTAATTACAGCCACCAACTTCTTTACTCAGTAAGGGTATCTGACAATACTGTCCATTCAGAAGCTCTGCTTCATGATGAAATCCAGACAGTTCAGACTGTATGACTGAGCCAGCCATCCTGCCCTTTTTCTTGTACTGGTTCTAACATTATGGGGCCACACAGCCCACTGACACAGAACGTTAACACTGGTTTTTAATGGCAGGTTAGTTTTTCAGCTGATCCAAGTCCACGAATTGGGCAATGCTGCTGATGCAGAAGGACAAGTTCTCTCGCAAGGGACAGGACAGGAGGATATGTGGAAACTCCATCACATGCCTTGTTTCCAGTTGTTTATAAAAACAAACACTTACTTTGCCACGTGTTACATCATGCTGATTAAGGCTTTTCAGGCCAGTTTTCTGCTTCAAGACAACCAAATCAAACCAAAACTCCAATGTCAGCGCTACAAAGTTCTGGGTGATGTTCAGCTAGCAGTGAGAATCCCATACCTCATAGCAACGTAGCAAGAAAGCATCCTACAGCCACCTTTGCTCATGGCCTCCCTTCCAAATTCAGCAGCAAAAAGGGCAGGATCTCTGCTGCTTTTAGTTGGCTCATTAAATACACGAAATGAAGCAGGAGTCTGATGGGAAGAGCAACACACAACCATGTACCCAGACAGTACGATAACCCATGCAGACAAGGATAACAGTCCCAACCCTGAGGTTTTGACAGCATAAGAAGTCAGATGTCAACAACTGCAACACATGGTCAACATAACAATGATGTCAAGAAATGCTGACAACACAAAACAGTCAGCTTTATGTTTAATAACAAGAATCTGTGTCCTCACCAGTACAACGCCCGGAAGGCAACAAGCCTGGAAAAAGCCAATGGCCTTTGGCTGATTATCAGTGTCAGTTGTTTGAACAGAGTAATTCCGGTCGTCATCATCTGCATCATCATCACCCATTAAAGGTCTGTTGGCATCTTCCTCCACACTGTCGTCTTCATCTGCTCCAAGCTCAGGGAGGCCTAAGTTTTATAAGGGATATGCAACAGGAAAAACGGACCACAGCCTGTTCACCCTCTCCCCACTCTAAAACTATGCTCACTTCTATTAAGCAATTCTCCCTTCTGGCAATTCCCTTGCTCTCCCATACCTCCATCCTCCTTTGGCTTAGAAACTCTTCTAGATGGTGTTCTGCAGTGTCGCCAGTTTCTACCCTTTGTCTTCTAGCGCTCTTGAAAGTATTCTGTCTGATCCTGGCGTCGCCTGAGTGTCTGGCCATTAGTTGGAAGACACAACAAATTAGTGCATTTCCTCCTTCTTTAGTGGTTGGGATCCTTAGGCCTGGCTCCTGGGTATAGCTTCCCTTCAGCGTGGAGGCTGAGTGCACCAGTAACTGCTCAGACAGCTGCTGCCTGTTAACACCTCCACTGAAACAGAAACCCTAGGATCTGCACTGTGCTTTCTGGGCTGCTGAGTGCTCTTATGAGGGGTCTGTAGGGTAGCTTTAGTGCTATCAACTTTATAGCCTTTGCAGGCACCTGGGAAGCCTCCTCCATGGCCCTGTCAAAGCCCAAAAGTTCTTTTGTTTTTCTGTTCTACTTTGGCTTGCCTACCATCTTCTCAGAGAAGGACCATATCCAAACTGGCAGCTATTTAACTGGCTGCAGGAGTAGACCTGCAGACAAAAAGTACTTTCCCTTCTCACTGCATAGTTAAGGCTTGCCATAGTTTTCTCCTACAATAGCCATTTATCAGTTTGCCTATTGTTTCTTTTAAAAATACTGATTTTCCAGGTGAGGAAAAACTGACAATTAGGCACATCCTAATGGAGATGATAGAGCCAGGGTATTTTATTTTGATTTTTAAAATATCCAGACAGTGGCATTTACTGTGATCTTGGCAAGTAAAGCATTTGCTGTGTAGAATACACTGAAGTACAACATTATTTTATAAAAGCCCTGAGGATAAGTGCTGTCAGAACGAGCAGTACTTTTAGTACTATGTGAAAAGCTGCAGATCTGCTTTCCGTGAAAGGACTGAAATACTACAGTTGCCTTCTACTTACCCACTTCCTTCGGTGACGTCAGGAGCCCAAAGAAGACAATGACTCCTCCAGCAAACTGTACTGAGGCGGTCACCAAGAAAGCATACTGAAGATAAATAAATTAAAAAATATATATTTTTTAAAACACTTTCAGTCACATAGACTTCCCTGACTAACAAGGGTTTCTTTACATTCCAACCTTGTCAGAGTTATGGTAAATGCAGCTACAGCAACCCAGACTACATCCATAAAACTCAGAAACAAGTGACCTCTGCATCTCCTGAACAGACTTGGTTCCATCTAGACTGAAAGACCACACTGAAACAACTGGTTTAGTGCACTGAGGTGACAGTGGTGAGGAAGGAGCTCACTCAACACAGCCACAGATCCAGACATATTGGAAAGGACTGCTCAAAGAAGGGCCAAACACCAAATTCAGACCAGGTTGCTTGGGGCTTTGTTCTATCAGGTCTTGAAATTCTCCAAAGATAGATCCTCCAGGCTCTGGTCTCTTGTTCCAATGCTTACCTAACTTAATAGGAAAATAGTTTTCCAAACATTCAGTTGGAATTGTCCCTCCTTCACTTTATACCCACTGCTTTTTAGCTGTCTCACCATGCAAATGAGGGAAGAGTCTAGCTCTGATTCCTCAGCAATCTTTTCACAGGCTTTGGAACCCTAAGCCTTCTCATCTGCAGAGTGACAAGCTCAGCCCTGTTAGCCTGCCCTCGTAGATCACGCGCTCTAAGATGTGCTGGTTCCCTTACATTCCCTGTATTTAGTTGCCTGCTTCCTGCCTTACACCACCGTGGTGTGTGCCTGGCCTCTTCCCACTTACAGAAGCTACGGCTCCGTGCCTGCCAGAACCTCACCGCTATTCAGCTGTGATGACTTCAGTTAACTAAGAACCTGTGATGGATGACTCTGAAGATCACTTTAAGCCACCAAAATCAGAAGAGGGTATACTATGACACTAGGGCTCTTCAATAACATCAGTCCCATTTAGAGAGAAGTCTCAAGCTCACTTCTCCCAACTTGGCAGGGTCAGGAACAGAATACCCTTTCTATTTTGCCCACTGCTTGCTACCACAGAATTCAGGACGATGAAACTGGACACTCTGAGCCTGTTATCTCTCAGAGACAGGATAAGAAACTAGTCTCCCATAACCCAATTAGACATGCAGTCACAGCTAGAAGCCAGACAGCAATACCTACCTCATAGCCATATCTGAGAACACAGGAGGCAAGGAATGCCCCGAGGATATTTCCCACAGAAGCACAGGCACTCCAGAGTCCAAACACAAAACCTCTCCTGCAGAACAAGAAGAAAATTTGAAAAAGGCAATGCGGGGAAAGGTGACAGTAGGAGCAAGACAAAGACACAACATTTGAGTGAACTTTAACTTAATAAAGTTACAGCATTCTCCCAGTCCACTTCAAAGAGACTCAAAGGTCACTTAAAACACAAAGTAACTTGAGGGTACCAAACAGATAAGTGAGGAATGATCTATTCTGAAACACCTGTGTTACAGCAGAGGTGAGCTGGCAACAACAGGGTTACAAACTATGTCCAGAGCTCATCAGCAATACCCCGAAGTGGCAGAGTTGAATCTACAATGAGTCAGTTTCCATCCAGTTTCTCCAGTGGTTAGTAAACAGAAACAAGTTTTCCTTCAACCACTTTGCCTTTTGAAGTTTGAACCCGTGCCTTTAACACACACAACACACAGCAAGCCGTTCTATGGCTCCGGAAAAAAAAAAAAACAACAAAAAAACCCCCAAAAACACAAGCAAGAATAGTAACAAGTAAGGCATATTTCGTCCCATATAATTTTAATTCTGACCTAACAGTTGGCCTTTTTGGTTTAAGACTTTCAGCTCAATCTGCCACACAGGAGGTCAGACAAATGAGTCACTACAGAAAACTCAACTTACCCAGCTTTTCCAAACCAATTGCCCATGACTGCAACCACACAGGGCCAACCAGTGGACTGCAGCAAGCCATTCACAACCCAGAGACAGCAGTAGAACCACTTGTTGTAGAAATGTAACCATTCTGTCAGTGTGCCAAAAAAGAATACCTAGAGAGAAGGGAGAAAAAAAAAAAAACAACCATAAAACACATCAGAGAGGAAACCCTGAGGCTACTGCCGAAAGCCAGGCAGGAATAGGGCCCCAAAAAAGAAATAACATTTCAGGGAGAAGGTTCCCCACAGGGGCCAGCCAGGGGCAAGCTTGGCATTGTTTAGGAAACAGCTCAGAGCTAATAGCACCCTCTGCTGAGCCACCATTGCACTGACTCCAGAGGCCAAACAACTCCAGAGACAAATGTGCTGTCATGGCATTTCCACTCCAAAAGACTTTTATCTTTGTAAACAGCACAGTTGTAACAGGAGAGGAAAAGAAAGAGACAAATGCTTTCAGTAACAACGCTAAAAATACAGTAGCCTCTTGATCTCCTATTGTACTGACAACCCAAATCCACAAGACTGTGCAAACACAAAACCTTCAGCAGTCATTTATCTTAGCAAAATTTAACATAAATACTACAGCCAGGTCTCAAATTACTAAGAACCCTAACCCAAACTAGCCAAAACAAACACAATTTGCGGCCCACTGTGCTTGATGCATGTTTGTGGTCATGTGTTTGCAGAACGCAATAGACTATAGTGGGGTTTGTAGCCATGGGTAAATCAAAAGCACTCCACACATTTTACCACTACTTTAATAACCAAAAAACCACAATGAGATAGAAGTGATTCACACTTATCTGCAGTGGCTTGAACCTGAAGAACCCTTTTGTTTTAAGCGGGCATTCCTTTTTTGACAGATGCCTTCCCAGCAATTACAAAATTAAGTAGATGAATGCTTAGTATTGTTAGCATGTCTTTGAAAGAAGACAGCAAAGGTTGCGTTTGGAAGCAAAAGCCTCCATGTGGGCCAAACACATGTGGGCTGGGAGAACAGTTATAACACAAAACAGTCCCAAAAGGCCCAAATACGCCAATCTTTTACAAAGGCCGTTCATCAAGTCTCTAGACAGTGCTTCAGACTTTGGAATTTCCTTCTGACACAGTATCCATAAATAGATATTTCAGGAAGAGGTGAGTCATCTAGTGTAGCTCTATGCTTTAGACAATGCAGGAAGTGCATCCAGGACAAAGTTCTACACACAGGCTTTGAGACCACTGAGGTGCAGCTCAAGGGCAGATTCACACAGGAACAGAGTCTCTTCTTCCCTACAGTAAAACCCTGAGAGAGATTCCAAAATCACACCAGTATGTTCCCACTTACCACCAGAGCAGAGGAACACATGCCAAAAGACAAAACCCAGCGTAAATTCAGGCGATCCCCAACTATGCCACTGACAAAGAGACCCTAAGAACAAAACACAGCATTAAATAAAGCTTCAATATTTGCATCTGTTATTTCCAGAATTAAAATGAGGTAGAAAGGTCAAGGTGATCCAAACATTGTTGTTACACAGTTTGATTCTAGCCACTTCCTCCACCACTAAAGAAACCGTGCTCATAGTTGTTCAATAAGTTTCTTATTTTTAAAAATTTCAGCTGAGAACTCTTGGAGAGATAGAGCTAGCCCTCCCACCCCCTGGTGACAGGCACATGAGAAGTTCTGAAGTGACAGTATTTCTCTTGCATTTGTTAACAAGCATCTTCACATGGGTGAAAGGCATGGGCAGAACTAATAGAAATTGAAGGAAAAAAAAATCTGCCCCTGAACTAAGCTTTTTTTTTTTTTTTACTGCATTAGTGCTAGGCACTAATCTGTTCATCCCCTCTAAACATGGGTGTGATCATCCCAATAAGATTTAACCAAAGCTTAGCAGCTTTGAGTTAGTTTTACTCACCACAGCATAGGAAAACAAAAAGATCGTATCCAGTGTCCCCAAGAAGAGAGTTGCTTCTTCTGCATTTGGAAATAAATGGCTACTGTTCCAGAGCTACGGAGAGAAAATTTTAACAGGTAAACAGGGAACAACACAGCTCATTCTACTCTTTTTCAATGGAAATACCAGCTCCAGAGCAGAATAGCATCTGGTCCCAGCAGCATCCCATTCCTCCAACACTTCAATTATCAAATCAAGAACAATTCTGGCGTTGCCTATGGCAGAAAATGTTCACTGGCACTTTGTTTCACTTCTACAGGGCAAGCTAGCAAACTAGAAGTGAGAAATGTTTGTTCCACCTGGATCAAGACAAATGACTGGCAAAAGAAATCCTATTTCTAAAAAGCAAGCAACTCTTAAGACAGCTTCTTTCACAGAAATACTGATGAGCATCTTAATGAATAATACAATAAAGGCATATTCTGGTTTATGTGTAGTGTCTCGTCTGAACTTATCTTGCTGTCTTCACTAAATAAATAATTCTCTTAAAGTATTTGTGGCAGCAACCATAATAACAAATGACAGACCATAATCAGAAAAGAAAGAATAGAAAAGGAGCAAGGGAAAGAAACAGACTGGATGGAAACTATTTACAATGAGCTCCAGTCACTAATGTTGTTACTTTTTCGTGTTTACCCTGTTGCATTGTATTTTCAGTATGATCAAAAAAAAAAAAGGGAAAAAAGACTCAATTGTCTCTAAACTAATATCAGTGACATTAGCTGAAAATAGAAAGCTTTGAAGATGACTTGGAGAATGAATAAAGTTAATCAAGACAAAGTTTTCTTCCCTCCCCATCATGCCCCCATTAGATAAAACAACAGATAAACCCAATCCAAACCTGATTTACGGATGCTTCTAACTCAAATATCAGCAGTTTTAGTTTGATTCTACCCCCCCAGTGGAACACCCTGTACCAACAACGTTAATTACACATCCACTTAGTTTAAGAGATGTAACATTGTAAGGCCTATTGACACAGCTTCTGCTTAAGTCTCATGCCCAAGAAAACTAACAGATCCCTTGAGAAATACTTTGTGCCACTTGAGGCCACCAATAGCTACTTATACCAGCAGATTTCAACTTTAAACCAGAGATCCCTGGAGCTCCTCTAGCTATTCAGAGTCTTAGAAGGATAAGCAAATCAAATCTTTTGTCATTAGGCTTAAATTCAATAAACAACCTCCACAGGACTCACAAATCTTTAAAGACTGAAAAGTATAGATCTAAGTCATCCTTCTAATAAAATCATACTATGGCCTACTCACAAAATAATTGCAAAATATTTTGTTATACTTCAAAAAAAGATTTTTAATTATAAAATTGTAGTTACAAAGATATAGCACTTAAGTGGCTTCTCTGTTCATGTCCTTAATTTGTCCTATCAATTTCCCAAAATGCACTTCACTCCTAACTGACATAACCTAAATTGATACCAAATGAACCATTTTGACAATTTTTCTTGATCACCTCAACAGCCATCATAAATTAAATCATCTATATTAAAAATAAAATAAAATCAAAACAGCTTCCAAAACATACTAGTTTCTTGAATGTCAATTAAGGAACTAAATATAAACACAGTGTAATTCATTGTAGTATCTCTGAGATGCCACTCTTTTTTTTTTTTTTTTTGACATACTATAAAATCCTGAATACATTACAGGCTCAATTTACTGTTTTGACTTATTACAAAAAGTCAGTCATTCCTCAGTCAAACATTCAAATAACTGATGATTCCTAATGCAGACAACAACCAGGCAACCGACCTGGAACTCTCTGCTCTCATAGATGTCACGGCCTGTGACCAAGCTGTTAATGTAAGGTTTCTTCCACATCTCAAAGGACTATAGGTAGGAGCCAGCAGGTAGTCCTGGCGTTGCCATTTGTGAGGGCAAGCAGTATACAACTTCCTTTTCTTCAAGCAAACTCTGCCAAAACTCCTACAGCTTTCACTGAAGCTAGGATTTTACAACCAAGAGGGACCGGATGTTCAGCACTTTTGGAAATCAGACCTTTTAGATGCAGGATAAAAATGTCATTCTTCAGTATCAATTTAGGGTAAGCAGCTAGCATTTTCAGATAGCTTTCTTCTACTTTGACTACCCTTTTAACGTGGTGGCAGCAGCAGGACTGCAACAGAGAAAGACACAGACGGGGTTTTACAGGGATCTCTGTAACCCTGTTAACTGCTGTAATTTATTGCCCTATAGGTTCCCTATTTCCTCCTCCCCCACCTCCACACTGCTGGCTACTAGAGAGAGTCTGCTCTCTGGAAACTGGATCCCAGTTTCCATTAGAATACTGTAACTTCTTGAGAAGTTTCTCTCTGAGGACCGCTAGGAAAAATTTCACCATCACCTGATAAGCCAGAAAACTACAATTCAGACACCTGAAGCTCCAACTCATATTCTGAGAAGTGTCCCTGGCAGACACTTAAAGGGACCTCTTCAGCACCACAAGCTCAGCATACTGGAAGCTACCCACTGTGCTTGCCTACCCTTTGGGTCCTTACCTCATATGGCTGGAGCTCAGGAGCCGTGCTGTTTAGGCAGGAGGGAGTCCATTGGCTGGAAATGCTGACTTTGACATTACTGAATGTCTTTCTGGAAGCATGGAGTAGGGAATAACTGCCAGAAAACACAGAAGGACAGGTTAGCCAAATCTTCTCCAGAGGTCAAGTGGGAAAGGGTCGGGCTCAAAATAGATACATGCTGTCTAAGCAGGCAGCATAGCAGAAGACTGACAGTTTTGGACATACTAGGCAACAGTGAGAAGCCCCAAATTACGGGCAGGCATACTGATTTTAGTGGGGAGGTGTGAAATAGGGTCTCAACCGGAAAGGACCTCCTCTTTTATTTTCAAAAGACAAAGTGACTGTGTAAAAGCAATTAGGTATCAATAAAGAGAAAAGAGAAGACACACTTATGTGGCTAACCACCATTATGAGTGCTCTTCCAGACTGGGTATCAGTGGCAGTAGCAGTATTGCTGTGAAGACCAAAGAATGTCAGTGAGGCAAAGTTTGAAAGGAGAGGCAGGATGATATTCCAGCTGTTGGCAGCTGGTGTTAACACCAGCTCTGTTTTGGAAGAGAGGAAAACTTCAGAAGCAATGCCAGCACGTTCCATCAGTCAGATGGAACTGGTATTAAATGAGTTCTGAGCTTTAGGGTTTGCTTCCTTCCTCATTTCAGCTAGCTCATCCCCACACCCACCCACACTCAACCTTCTGCATCAGGCTGCTTGGCACAGCCAACCTCACCTTTGGTGCAAGCCCTGTTTGTGGCTGGATTCCCCAGGGGCAGAGCTCCACGCCTGCATGACTCCCAGACCGGTCGGTACAACTCTCTTCAAAGTTTGTTTTCAAGGCTCACAGCCAAAGGTTAAGCCTATTTCCCTACCTTCATTCTCCTTCTTTGGACATGCCCTCACCCCCCCTAAATTCGGCAAGATGAACCCCTCTCTGCGCAGAGATACCCTCAACCTACCTGAAGAAGGTCAGCAGGAAAACAACAATATGGTGGTGGGTGCAATGGGACACAAGGCCTCTGTTTGCAGGCTGCCTCCGCAAGCTTCCAGGCAAAGCCATCCTCCTGGCCACCCTAACCCTGTTCCTGTCCTTGGCCACAAAGGCTGGATGGTGCTTAGGTCATTTTTCTTCTCACTTAAACAGAAGAGGGTGGAAAGAGAGGAGAAAACAAAATATATTTGAATTGAAACACTCATATAAAATACATATGTGTTCCCCAAACAGCTGGAATTCAGCAACTCTATGCCATTTCTTCACAATTTGTTTCACATCACTACCCATCTCATCACCTGGACATTCCTTGACACCTTCTATGCCCAGCAATGTCTTTTTACTCTCATTCTCCCAGTACCCTTCTGGTTATCCCTCCAACCCACTTCTCTTTTGTTTCCCTCTTAGCAGATGCCTCTTCAGTGCCCACCACCAAAGGCATGTGACCAGGATGTACCAGCTTCCAGCCTTCCCACATTGAGACCATCTTGCACCTTCTACTACTCAGCATGCTACAGAGTGGTCATAAATAAGCTAACTTTCCACTGCAGCTTGGCTGGCCAGAATGATGGTTAACTCGGGAGAGCTGCATTTGGCTACTGGTGGGGAATGGTTTTGGATCTCACTGCCTCTTCAAGATGTTGTTGAAAGAATATATCCAAGGGTGGACCTGCAAAGCTGGAAAAAGGAAAGTAACTGTGAGGACAGTGCTGAAATCCAACAGCCAATCTTCCTCCCTATTCATCCTCAAGCCCTACATTATAGCTCCATCTGTCACTAACACATTAGTACAGCATGTGGCAAGTCATTCTTTCCTGTCCCTACCTGTAGGGCATCAGTGACATCTGCCTAAACTTCTAGATACCAGATATTACCAGTACTGAGGACAAGCTATGACAGACACCCAGTTTCTTAGTGCTGGCTCATGCCACACCACTCCACTGCCTCACCTGTGTTGG
Organism: Scolopax mira; assembly: GCA_004320125.1. Classification (NCBI taxonomy): domain Eukaryota; kingdom Metazoa; phylum Chordata; class Aves; order Charadriiformes; family Scolopacidae; genus Scolopax; species Scolopax mira. The sequence continues at coordinate 28,142 of BJBW01006145.1, forward strand.
TGTGGTTGAGGGGCCATTTTTGCAAACCGATTCCGGGAAACAACCCTGCTGGGCAGTGAGGTGGTCAATCTCTCTCCACGCTTCCCTTCTGTTTCTTGGCAGAGATATTTTTCAGCCACATTTCACTGCCACAGCTCACAAAGCAGCTACACAAACATTTGCATCTGTGCAACACAGGGCACAGTGCAGAGAAAGATACACTGCTGAAATAAGAGGGAACATAATGCCTTTGTGTTCTTTTGTACCCGTGAGTGCTTCTCATAATGATTTGTAAATTGGACAGAAGATTTTTCAAGTTCAGCTTCATAACCTCACTTGGAGAAATTAGAAGTCATTGCCCAGACTCTCTTTTATCCAAATTTCTGCTGCTGAAAAGCCTATATTTCACAGATTTCACAATAGGAAGATTTCTGCTTCCTACTAATAACTTTTAAAGGTTTCATCAAGACAACTTTCACTGTAAGAATTCTTCCTTTCCTGTTCTCTCAGTGACGATGCACACCTGACCAACAAACAGATGCCAACAACTACCAGATACATTAACCATTACAGAAACTGGGGCCACCACTGACCTCCAAAACACAATATGGAGATCTTCTGAGTAATAAGGGCCCAGCTATTACGCCTTTGAGGCGCTGGAGTCATGTTTATCCTACACCACACCTGAATTCTCATCCAGGACAAACACAGCCAGGCTATACAAGATCTGAGACCGACTGCATCTATGCAGCTCAGGTGCAGCTGAGCCACACTGCCATTCCTCCAGCTAGGACAGCCCACCCAGGTCCGGCAGTACCTTCTTGTAGGGACATGCTTTTAGGCTGCTTGGGTTCACGCTGAGAGAAAAAAACATCACCTACAATAGGAGTTGTGGGAAGGCAAGGGGTAGCCTTGAAGAGGCATCTTTGTAAGCAGTCTTGAAACTACATCTAAGGTCCCACACCATGTCTCAATATCAGTGAATGAAAACTCAGCAACCACACAAGTATCACAGGGTGCTACTCTCTTTCACACAGCAGTAAAACCGCTCAGGACTGTCCCTGCATAAAGAAGAGAAAGGAACCCGAGGTGCTCCAGTTTCCCAGCACCATGATCCTTACAGGCATGCAAACCATGTGCTCTGTCAGTTCAACACAAGAGCTCATTCTCCATCCCTGCCTCTCCTTCCCCTCCCACCACGCAACAGCAGATAACAGAGTTCTCCTGAGGAAAGCAAAACATGGCCAGTTGTGCAACGCTGTGGGAAAAGTTCCTTCCTTGGGTAATCAGTTCACAGCCCCAAGCACGAGATTTACTACTCAGCTTCATGTCAAAATATGCAAATATAGATCTTATTTGTCCAAGATACCAAGTCTTTTTAAAGCTAAGACCTGGGTTTGACCTTATAGTGTGTCCCCCCCCTTTTTTTTTTTAATAGCATTTACTATTGAAATTATCTATTTATCAGGTTTTTCAATGTCAGCTAGCTTTCTAGAAGATGACCTTCTGGCACAGAATGACACTTTTCACTTATTTACAGAATAGAGATATCTATGAAAGAAAAGATTTTGTCGTCATTCCCCCCCCCTTTTTTTTTCTTTTCTTCCTCCTGTCCTTTTTATATTCAAAACTGGTGTTCTCCCTAGAACAGAAAAGTAAGCAACTAGGAGGTAAGCAACTAGGAGCTCATCCTTACAAATTAGCCTCCTAATTATTCTGAGAATACCGCAGTAAATTTGTAGTGTGGGGGAAGAAAAAACTAGGAGACAGGATAAACCATAGAACTCAAGGCAGGGAAGCACAAACCTTTGAGAAAGGAAGAGCATAACTTTTAGGGTGCCTTGTCTGCTTGTTTAGCGCTATTTACCTTCAGGTAACCGATATTTTGAATAAGCTTTTGTTAAGCTTGCAGCCGCCTCCCTTATCCCTTCACTTAAGGCCAAAATAAGACACCTTAAGTTCAACATAAACTTCCTTAACGCCACCCTGACGTCCTCCAAAGCCGGCAGGAAAGACCAGAATTAACATTCCTGAGGTTTCCAAAGTGCAAAGCAAACAAGTGAGATACATATATATATATATATATATATAAGGGGTTTTTTTAAGAAAAAACCCGCTCTTTTATGCCACCTCTCCAAACAGACAGAAGAAGAAAAGGCAGAACCCCAAGTCCCCCGACAGGCCCTGACAGCTGGCCCACACCACGGGCAAACGGCCCGTCACCCCCGACCCAAGGCGGGATGCCGTCTAGGGAGGGAAAGCGACTCCCGAGTCGATCCCGGCACCGTCCCCGCTGCTGCGGAGGCGACGGGCTGACAGGCCGCCCCTTCCCCTCCGGTAACCCAGCTCCAGCGACCCGGCCCAGCCCGGCGCACAGGCCGCCCTCCCGGCCCCCCTCACCTGAGGGGCCGGCTCCCCCGCCGAAGCGCCGAGGCACACAACGAGGCGGCGGCGGCGGCGGCTCTCTCCCCTCAGCGAACCCCCGCCCGGGGCCCGGCACGGGTGGCCCAGCGGCCACGTCCTCAGCGGGGCGGGGTGAGTGAGGTGAGGTAAGGTGAGGTGGGGAGCCGAGCCGAGCCGAGCCGAGCCGAGGCAGCGGCGGCGGCAGGGCACGCACCGGCTCCACCACAACCGTTAAACCCACCCGCCGTGGCCGTTAAACCGCCCTCCCGCCGCCCCGGGGGAAATCGGCCACCCCCGCGCACCGGTCCCGGCGGCCAGCACAGCCCTCAGGAAGTCGGAGGCAGGCGGCCCTTCCGGCGGGAGGGACCGGCGGGCACGGCGGGAGTTGTAGTCCGCCTCTCGCCGCCGCCGCTCCGGCTCTGCCCCCGGGACCCCTCGCAAGGGGGCGGGGAGCGAGCGGCGCCGGCAGCGGTCCCTCAGCTGAGGTAGAGGAAGAGGAGGAAGAGGAGGAGGAGGAGGAGGAGCAGGAGGACTACATTTCCCACTGGCCCCGGGAGGAACGGGGCGGGTACAAAGCGGGCCCCACCTGTCCCGGCAGGTGCGCGGGCGGGAGGGACAGCGGCTCCTTCTCCAGGCCCCCCCGGCTGCCGTGAGCCGGGCCCAGGCGGTGGTTTCCCCCTCTTCTCCTTCTCGCCCCGCCGCTGCAGGCCCGCTGGGGACTCCGCGATGCCTTTCTCCAGCTCCGGCGCCGACGACGCCTTCGACTACCTCTTCAAAATCATCCTGATCGGGGACTCCAACGTGGGGAAGACCTGCGTGGTGCACCGCTTCAAGACGGGGCAGTTCAACGAGAAGCAGCAGAACACCATCGGCGTCGACTTCACCGTCCGCTCCATGGACATCGACGGCAAGAAAGTGAAGGTGGGTGGCTGGAGCCAGCCCAAGCAACACCTGCCTTCCCCGCCCCCGGCCCCCATTGCCGTGTCGGCGTTCCCAGGGGAGCAACGGGGTCCTCGGTGTCTCCTGCTTCAGCCTTTTCTGACCAGGGGTGCCGCCGAGGGGAGGTTTCCCCTCAGGAGGGTGCCCTGGGGGATGCAGTGACTCTAATTTGTGTATGGGCTTGTCCTTGCAGCTTCTCTGGCTTTACCTGTGCAGAGAGCTTGTGCTCGGCCTGCAGGGAGTTCTTTGGAAGCCAGCTCTGGTTTGGAGGGGAGGTCTCTTCCCTCCATCAAAGATGAGGGGGTTTGAGCTGGTACAGGGAGGAGGGAAGCCCCTCTGGTTTGCAAAGGCCACCCTTTGATGCATGCTTGATCTGAGGAAAGAGGAAGACTTGCAAGATGAACACTACAAGAAATTGTTAGCTAGAGCTTACCTCCTTGTGCAGATGAAAGTTCAGATGCCTGCCCTTTGTATAGCTTGGCTTTGCCCAGTCCTGCTTCAGGGCTTCTTGGCTCTTCTTCCTTTCCTCTTAAAAGCCTGTAGTGCTCTGTATCTTTTAGCACAGTTGTTGAAACTAGGTTTCTTAGCCTCTTTACAAAGCTGGGTTTATCCTTGCAGCTTTCTCTTTGGTCTGTGTAGATTGTCTTTACAGGCATGTAAATGTCCCTTCAGATCTAGAGAAGGCAAAGCCACACCATGGGTGCAGTAGAGTGAGCTGGGACAGGTCTAGCTGCCTTCTGGACCAAGGGGTTTCAAAAGCATAGATGCTGATGGCAAACACCTAGGAAGTGGCATTTGCCAGTCTTTATAACTTCTATCCTTTCTCTTACAGATCCAAGTGTGGGACACAGCTGGTCAAGAACGCTTCCGGACAATAACCCAGTCTTACTATAGGAGCGCCCATGGGGCCATCCTTGCCTATGACCTTACTAGGAGGTCCACATTTGAATCCATTCCTCACTGGATTCATGAAATTGAAAAATATGGTGCTGCAAACTTGGTCATGATGTTAATTGGTAGGAATCTAATTTTAAATTGTTGTATTGCTTTTTTTCAATACCTCCTCGCTTTCCCCCCCACTACTTAAAGCATCTATAAACTCTGCATTAAAGAAGAATGCAGTTGTAGTTAAGAGATCAGAAATTGTATCAATTTGACATTAGCTTAAAAAATCACAAGTCATAGCCGAGACAGGACCAAGCCCATTGCAGAGAGTGAAATGTTTTCACTTGTTCATTTCCTGCTGGAATAATCCAACAAATTTGCTGCTTGTCTAGCAACCAGGGACAACCTCATGGAGGTTAGAACTGCAGTCAGCCTGACCCTGTATTCCTGGTGTGCAGGAATTTAGCAGCTCAATAATTCAAGATGAAGGGGAATGCACAGAGCAACACAATTCCTGGTTCTCATCTTTCCTCTCTCTTCTTCTGATATGCATACGCCTTGCTCTGTAATGGGACTCCAATCAGGTAAGACAGTAGATAGAGACATGGCTTTTACGGAGCGTTAAGTAGTTGTCTTGAATTCCTCCTCCTCGTTTATTCCACTAGCATTCAGGAAACCTCACCTCTCAAAGAAAGGAACGAGTAGAAATTTCTGAGAACGCAGCTGGTAGGAAACCGTATGGTTCTTATCCTGTGGGGTTCAGGTTGTTGTTATTGTTCTTCCCTCCCCCAAGCAAGAAGCTGCAAATGAGAGAACTGGTGTAGTAAAGTGACCGAGCTTTTTATTTACATTCCACTGCTTCTGCCTGTCCTGCTGTGGCTCTGTGCCCAGAGCAACGCGTGCAGCCACAGCAGCCCAAACTGGCTCTGGAGGATCAGCATGGGATCTACGCCGCTGCTTGGGGCTCCTGGCAAATTACTTACTTCTGCCACGGTGGTGGTTCTTCCTGTTCTTCTTCTGAAGAAACAAACAAATTCTGACACGTGTGGAACTGCAGTGCTTAGAATGAGTAAGGAGGGGGGGTGAAAAATCGCTCAACTTCAGTAGGGTTTTTCCAAACTTTTTTTCTTGACTTAAAAAACCAAGACTTTTTGTATGTCTGGTGGAGGCGCTTATTTTTTTAAAATTTTATATATATTTCTTTTTAAGAAAAGTTATGTAGTTTCTTAAAAGAAAGCTTTTTGTTATGGATCCAGCTTGGTGCTTTCTTCCAAAGCTGGTGCTGTTTGTTTTGCTTACTTTGGCAGGAAGTCTTTGTGCATTTACTTATGTGAGTCACATTACACACCTTTCTAGCATGAAGTTAAGGCTAAAAAGTCTAACTTTCTCATCTGGAACTGAGGGAGGAAAGATGGGGGTTCTTTAAGAAGGCAAATAACCCTCAAGCAAGGTGTTTGGGGTGGGGTGGTTTTCTTTTGTGGGTTTGGGGGTTTATTTTCTGTTATAAAAACTGAAAGGGACTTAATGGGAGTTGTCTGATATATGCTTCAAATCCAAGATCTGAATCTGATGAAAGGTTGTCTTGAAACTACAAATGCAGATTTCAGCCAGGTACTGCATGTACCAGAAATGATGATAATTCCACACGTGTTGCAACTACTTAAAATACCTTTAGTCTATTTAGCTGAGGCCTTTCATGACTTCTACAGATTTTTACTAAGCTGCTTCAAGTAGACATTTAACCTACACATGCAGAAACTTTTTGGGTATACATTTCAAGCGTTAGGTAGCTGGTGTGAATTCCTTGTCTTTTTTGACATAATCTTAAAATTACCGACTTGTATAAATAGGTCATGTTATAATCTCATTAACAGTTGAGCAGGTTCTTCCTTGGTTTTGGTGTGGTTTTCTTGGAGATCTGCTCTAGAATAACAATTTTCTGGATCTTCAGAGCTGAGCATCCACTTTGTGTCAAAGTGGCTTGACAATAGCATAACGTATGTAGCGTCCACTGAAGGGGAAATAAACCTTTATGGATCACTTTGCTTTACTGCATGCAGTCACTATAGCTACAAGATTTCTAAGGTTTATTTGTTAAAAAATACTTAACTTAAATGCTATTAAATGTTTAAAAAACACTAGAGACTAGAGACAAAGACTTGCTTCAAAATAATCCTCTGACACCACTACCTAGAGCAAGTAATTGGATGAACACAGGTTTTTGTTGGCTTTTTTTTAGCTGTTCTATGCAAGCACTGATGTGCTTGCATCTTGTTTTCCAGCAACTCTTTATTCCTAACATAATTCTCTTATTTAACAAAACTGAATGAATGTGTTGCATTTAAAGATATTTTCTTAGGAGGCTAAATTATTATCTGTTTGCCTCCTTTTAAGGGAACAAATCGGATTCGCTGGATAAGCGCCAAGTCCTGTTTGAAGATGCCTGCACACTGGCAGAGAAGCACGGGCTCTTGGCAGTGCTGGAGACATCAGCAAAAGAAGCTCAAAACATAGAGGAGGTCTTCACGCTAATGGCTAAGGAGCTTATAGCCCGAAATACCTTGCAGCTTCACGGAGAGAATCCTCCAAACAGCATCTATCTTGATTCCAGGCCAGTGATTGCTAGTCCGAGCATGGAGAAGACCCAGTGCCTCTGTTGAAGAGACTTCAGGAAGAACTTGGAGGTTGTCCTTCTTCTGAGGCTGTTTGATTTCACTTTGTTCAATTGAGGAAAGTATGCTCTGTGGCCTCAAGCCATCTCTCTGGTAGCTCTGCCTTGCAGTTGGGCTTGTAAGTATCTTCAGAGATCATTGTTAATGTTGGTAGCACAGGGTGCTTTGAATGTGGCAGCTGACACCTTTAACAGGAGCTTCTGAGCTGGGAGGACTCAGGAAGCTGCCAGTCCTTGCCTTAACCAAAGAGTACTTCAGAAAATTGCCTTTAAGTATAGCCTTAAATAACTTTCTGAGCTGTGTCAGAAGATAAATTTGCAGCAGAACTCTGCATTGCTTTGACCCTTCTAAGCTACATTGCCTGTTCTAGTGCAATTTTACTCTTTGCCAGCAGCTTTAAGAAGTCTGACACATGCTTGGACAGCACTAACCCATTGCTGCTTAAACTTAGGGGTGGTCCTGATGTCACCCATCCTAAGGAACACAATAGAGTATATGATTTTACATCTGTACTGATTTCCTCACCAGACAGAGCTGGAGACATCCCTGGGGTTTCATAGCTTGCAGAATACAATTCACTAACCACCTTCCTGGCTGGGGTGGGAGAAATTATCATCCATTTTATTCCCTATTTCTAGGAATTGTTTCCAGTAGTGATGTCTCTTTTGCTACAAAGACTTGCTAGGACTAGGTGCCTCCAAGGCACCAGTAATGACCTAAATCAATGCTGGGGTGAAAGGACTTTTTTTTCCTTTTTTTTTTTTTTTTGTCCTCCAAAACCTTGACTTGTTTTTGATGTGCTGATTTCAAGATGGGCCAAAGACAGCTTGAGGGTGTGCCTGTAGATTTTTTAGAGAGCATGAAGAAGAGAGTCAAGCTCCTGTAAAACTCAGCAAGGGATAAGATGGTTTGTGTGACCTTACCTTACAGCAGTAAGGGCATGGTATGGGGCATACCAGAAAGCTACCCCCTGGGCAAGCATATGTACTACTGCTATGGAGACCTAACATTTTGTGTGCAATTGGAGGTTTTGTATCTTTCTTCCCAAATGCAAACTCTGCTTTTGGGGGCTCACTGCTTCTGTGTACCAGAACTGAATGGAAGCTGCTCTGTTTTGGGCTTTTTGTGGGTTTTGGTGGTTGGGTTTGGTTTTTTTTTTCCCAGTAGAGTGAAAGAGGGGAGGAGAGGGAGGAAAGAAATATTTCACAGATTAAGTTTTTTTTGACTATGGTCCACATGTACCAAAGTGTATCATTTAGGCAGTTACTGTGTTAAGCTCCAAACTGGAACTCAAACTCTGACATGCTAAAGCACAGATGCAAAGAAGCCCTGGGAAGGCTGGTGTGCTGCTAGCTTTTACCAGATGGCAGTCTACCCATGTTGCATGAATTCTTGAAAAAAAACCAAATGAAAATAAGGAAAAAGATGTAGCAAATATTTCTGGAAAATCTTGTCTGAGAAACACAAAACAATAAAGTAGGATGAATCACTGATGTATAGTCTTGCAAATATTTCTAATGTTATTAATGCTTCCTCTAGCCAAGTTCTTTGCTATCTCACACAAAGAGCAGGGGTTAATTCAGCTATGGGTAAACTGAGGGAGAAATCTTCAATGCAAGCATCAAAGCTTTATCTTCTTCAGACATCGACTTTCTGACCTGTTTTCTTTTTAAATCTTTATTTCACCTTGACTTGGTAATAGCCTAGTAGTTGCATTTCAGCTAGTGTGTTTAAACAACAGTGCACATCCATGACCTTTCAAAATAGCTGAACAAGTAGCAATCCAGCTTCAAAATAACTACTTTCTATACCTTTTGTCACTTGGGAAAACAGTGAAATGTCAGTTTAATATTCTTGTTTAAAGCTATTCCCAGTAGTAGTTTGCAATGTACCAGTTTTTACTTTTTTTATTTGGTATCCACCCTTAAAACAAAATTTGCTAGCAGTTTATTTCAAGACAGTATTTGCTGCAAATACTAGTCTTCCAGGGGAACTTACAAGTATTGTGTTCAGCTCTGGCTACACTCTTTCATTAGCCAGGAATTAGAGGAAGGATCTTACCAGCGGAGTATTAAACTCTGCATGGTTCACTGCCTTAATGAGAAATTACTTTATGAAGATTTTTTGCTTACCCTCAGTATGGAGTTTTTTGCCTGATGCTCCCCAAACTGCCCGGCAGTGACAGGTGACAGGGTTCCTGCCATTCTCCTCTTGCACACACGGAGCCACCTGCAGAGCGAGTCCTTCACTGGCAGAGCCCTGTGCAACACGGGACCACTGAGAACAGCTTGTGATTGTGCTGTTCCCTTTCAATAAACTAGTCTTCAATACCTACCCATTGTGCAACTGAAACAAGAGCATGACCTCTTTTGGTTAGTTCTGTTTGACATCTTCCACAGCCTTTTGGACAGTTTCAGTGAATGGCTTCCATAGGGCCAACTTTTAAGTCACCCTCACATGAATGAAGAATGAGCTGCAGCCATTGCCAACAAGCAGGTTCTTCAGAGTGTATATTAGTAAACAGTATTATTCATGAGGTAATATGTTAAAACTATTACTTAAAAAAAATCCCTTTATTATAGCTTGTTATTCTAGACTGTAAGCTAGAACCACTAGATTAAAATACAAGCACAGGGTAACTTGTGCAGTTGTGCCTTTCCCCATCACAGAGCAGGTGTGACAGTGCAGGACACATTAACTGCTACACAACATTAACATGTTTGTTTCCCCAGTATCACATGTAAACCCAGTGTGCATCATTAATGCACTCATAGTAATGTGTAGCTTATTGTAATGTTGTTTCTAAATACTACTGTCACAGAGTTTTTAAGAGCTGCACATCCAGCTTGAAAATGAGCTTATTTGTTAAATTTTCCCTTGGAAGAAGTATTTGAATCTTAGCTGTTGCACAATATTTACATTAATCTCCCACCCATGCAAATATAACTTCAACTCAGCCATGTGGAAGGCACACAGCACTGCCTATGTGGCCAAGCTTTTTTTTATATGTAGGGGACAGGCTCTTAGTAACAAAAGCTGAGGTTCTTATCTAATCTTTCCAGTTAATGTTTAAGTATAGTTGGGAAGGAGATGTGTGCCCATGCTTTTAGACAGGGAACTGAAACGGAAGCTTCCCCCAGGCACAGCACCGTTTGGAGGTGCCCCTGCCCACCTGTGGGCTGCCTAGAGGCAGGTTTTTCATCTCAGTTCCCAGAATGCTACATTCAGCTCCAGGCAGGGGGGGGCTTTAATACTCATTGCTCAGGGTACTGACTCCTAAAGCCATTTTTGACACACTCTCTCAAACAAGTGTGTCAAGGAGTGGAACTAAGACAAGAAACATTGGGATATCACAGTCCTTTGAGAGTAGTTTTAGACAGGCCAAGAGCCCCTTTTACTTAAGAGTACTTTAACTTTTAATAGGAACTTGAAGTTTGAGAGAGGTGGGACTTTTAAAAGTCTTTTAGAACTCTTTTTCTTGTGGTGCTGTTCTAAAAAAAAAAAAAATAATCAACCTTAATTCATCTGCCTGCACAGGCTCTGCAATCACATCAAGCTGTTGACTCTGGCTTGACTGCAAGTGACAAATAGCACATCCATGAATAACTGTAGCAAGTAAGGGCAGAAATTTAGCATATCTGCTAAATCCCACATTTCCTTGCTACAGCTGTGTCCATGAACATCACTGCTTATTGCTGTTTTCTCTGCCAAGTCTGTCTAGTTTTGTTTACCACAGTGAGGCTCACCACAACTAGTTTAACACTAGCATTAGATTAAAACTGATCAAGTAGCAACTTGATCCCGACATACAGTCCTGTATTATAACTTGATTGTGGTTTTAAGCTGCTGTAGCATTAGTAATTCCATCTTACACAAGTTTTGTTCCAAACATGAGACACCCTGTACCTCCCTGTATCCTCCAAATGGGAATCCATTTTGTACCTGGTGTAGCAGGAAAGAGTTACTCTGTATTTCACTAAATGAACAGGGCATGCCATCAGCAAGGCTGCAATAATACACCTTGGACTACAATCAGGCAAGAGCTGTGCTCATTGCTTGTATCATCACATTCAGATCAACTGCAATGGGCAGCACACACTTGCTTCACACTTACCACAAGATGCAAAATTTTAGGTCAAACCATACATATATATCCTCGCATAGGGAATAAAGTCAAGGCACATCAAGTGAGAGCATGCATCTTTTTCTAAAAATTATTTTGAAATCAAGATTGTGCTGGTGGAAGTTCATGAGTCTTTTTACCTTTTACATCTTAACACTACTGTGATTGGCCTCTTCCATTTCTGTACCTTAGGTATTTGCCTAAAGAAAACGTAGCACAGCTTAAGTCATCACTGTCAGTATTTTTACATTAGAAGTTTGCCTTCATTCTACTGACTATTCCTTTTCTTACAAAGGAAAAGAAGAGCAGCCCACTAACATACTTTACTCATTTCAAAGGCCCTACTCTCTTGAGTCATTCCAGTTTGGGGTGGGAAATCGTAATGCATCAGGAAGCTTACAAACAGGCCTACCGATGGCAAGATTCAAAGTGGAAGGGACACACACCGGTATCGGCTGATGACAAATACATACAGTTCCTTAACTTACAGAAGAACGACCACAGCACACCTCAAAGGAGATCAACTGAAACTACTTGTCATGATGCTCTTGACTGCAGCTAAACAGGAGAGTCTCCATCAGAGCAAATCACTGACTTGCATATCCTCAGCTTCCCCTGAACATCTACAGAAGGTTTAGAAGCAGCAGCATCCAGCATTGTGCCACACATATAGAAGTAAATAAAACATGTTATTTCTGACCCCTTTTGAAGGAAAGCTGATCTATGTGATCTGGCTCGTAAGTTTCTTTTGCCACCTTATCAGAACACATCTTTGCTAAACTTATGTTTGCAACTTTCAAATAGGATGCTAACAACTTACACTCACTATGTGGGGAAGGAGAGGCTAGTTCTACTACAAAGCCATTTTTCCCTGTGTCTCCCTACCTCAGGAGGGAGTTTTAAATGTTATTTGCACAAATTACATTCAAATCCTTTTCTCCTTCTGCTACTTGCCTATGGAAAAAAACACAAACCAACCAAAGATGGTTTTAAGCTGATCAATTAAACTTTTCTTAGTCAGATCCTTCAGCATCTGAATACGTTTCTAGTAGTTTACTTCCAACTTCATGTATTTCTGCAAAAGAATCCTTCTTTTTGAACACACATAGGCTTAAGGAAACATGTGGATTCTCAGGAAGTGGCCTGTGGCAACACTTGGGACTTGCTGTCCAAACAGCATTATGACAGGAAACTATCAATAGAATATATACTACAATTGAGTTTGTTCAGGACAAAATTAATACTATAATGCAGAACTTGCATCTGAGAAAGGAAACCACGTCTGATGCCCCAAACAGCCCCATATATTCTGTCAACAGTTAAATTGCCTCAGCTGTCTATTCAGAATGCCTTCTTTAGTTACAAGCTCTTTGCTGGAAAGGTTATAACCAAGTTAAATTCTGTGTTAGCACGACATTATTCTGCAGGAGTTAAGTGACATAAATACCTTTATATTTACAAAAACACAAAAATAATCAAGCTGAAACACAGAAGCTTCAAACCTAAAAGAATAGACAGACTTTTTGTTTCCTTTTTTTGATTTTTTTTTATTTGGGAAAAGTGCTTCTTACAAAAGGCAGCTGCAAAACAATACGTTATAGACCTCAGAACAATTTCTCATTCCATTTAAAAGTGAAAGGAGAGGCAGTCTAAGGGACAAGAGCAGCAGGAGAACAGATCACGGGGCATCCACGAGTCAATAAAAAACAGCAAAAAATGTAATGCAAGGTTAAAATTCCTGTGCTGGGGCTTTGGTGGCAAATTAATTTCTCAATGCAAATTACAGCCAGAAACTGCATGACTGCCTTTGTAAGCAGTAACTCACGTAAGCAGAACAGCTTTACCAGGCAACCTGCCCAACTCAGACGCCGAGAGGCACGTCCACCTCAAACCAGCCGAGGAGCACAGCAATTTCCTAGCGAAGCTCAAAGCTTAAGTGGTTACACCGAGTTCTAAAACTTACAGAGCAATAAAGCTAAAGGGGCCTCTCTCTGGCATTCCTCTGATCCTACCTTAGGTAACCGGATTTCTGCTCCTGGACAACCCTAACCATACACTTGAAAGAGAGCTGGTGTATTAGGGAGTGCTATCTATTAAGTTAAGCGATAGTTAAGATCACTGCCACAGACTGGGCTGAGACCACTAAACCAGTTTCATGTCCAATTGGAGGCTAGACTTCATGCACCAAGAGGGGATGAAAGATGGTTTTGTTATTTTTAACTTACAGAGTCTCCCCATCCTTGAGGTCCAACTCTACATTTATCTGTATATACACATAGAGAGTTCTCCTTTCACAAAGACATTTTTCCTTTCATGCTAAACACAGTAAAAACCCAGAACGTTCACACCTGGTTCTGGTTACACAGTAGTAATAGTAATGTGCAAGTAAACAAGAGACCAAAATCACAAATGAAGATGTGTACATGAGGGGGCTGGAACGGAGCTGATGCCAGAAAGAGAGTATTTGTATCTGGCCTGAAGTCAGAAATATTGGTACAAAGACAGAAAAAAAAAAAAAAGAAAAAAAAAAAGGCCATCAGCCAATTTACATCCCCACTGCATGGCCACTGCTCATTTTTGTATCTGGGCTCTTCAAAATGAGTGTGGAAGTCCTGTAAACACTTTAACCCTGGAACTGGGTGAACTCTGTTGGGTACACAGATGAAGCAACAAACCTAAGCTAACTGTTTGACAGTTAAATTCATTTTTACAAAAACTAACATTTTAAAGATTTATTTCTTGTTATTTGTTTAAACAGAGGAAAAACAACACTCCTGGGGCGGGAGGGGATGGGAAGAGACAGACCCTGGGTAAAAGTTATTACAACAGCACCTGGAATTGATTGGCCTGCCTAGGAGAAACACAGGCACTGCCACAACACCACAGGTAATAGCTACTGCCTGAAGCCAAGACGACAGTCCACACTCGACTGACAGGTGCTATAGATCCAAGTCATAATAATCTTCCAGCTCATCATGAAACAAGTCCCACTCATCCTCGGAATCCGTTAGCTCATCGTCACCTCCTGCTGCCAACAGCATAAGCAACATCTCACCAAGCTCAAAGGTCACCACCTCATCCTCGTCGGTCTCGAATGGGTCACCATTCTCTCGCTCCTCAATGAACTCCCAGAACCGATTCCTCCGTTGGGCCTGAAAAATGGAACACAAGTGTTTCCCCAGGTGACCAAGAGGTACAAGGTAGGAGTCTTCCCACACGCTGACAAAGTTCAGCCCTCAGCCTGCTCTCTGACATGCAAGAAACCACATTCTCTCATTCAGGGAGACACTGAGCTCCAGTAGAATTTCCCCTTACACACCTCTAGTAATGCTGCTCAACATTTCTAATTCAGTAGGTCGGTGTACTAGGAAAGATTTAAAAATCCACTTTTTCCATCTTGGCCTCCGGCATTCACAAACTTTAGACCACCGCCTCCTTCAAATTCCCCGTCACACAGATCTATCAGAAGTAACAAAGGTCACTGCTTCCCTGTCCTGGAGGCAGCTGATGTAACACCACCCCCACCCTCCCCACGCTCTCTCTGGGAGGATCAGACAAAACCCAGCAGCACTGACCCGGTATCTACTCGATGTTCCCACTTTGGGTCTCTGCGGCTCCTCTCGGCGGCCATCGGGATAGGCGTGCTTGTAAAAACAGTTGCCTCCAAAGGGACAGCTCCCACGGCCTTCATCAAAATACCTGCACGGCTTGTTGCTGGAAAAGGAAAATACCACAACCCTTACTCACAGCAGAGCCAAACCAGGCTTCAGAATTGCATTTACCTGCAGTCCAAAAGAATCTCAGGTACCATTTGGAGCTGAAGGTATTTTGTCAGTATAATGTTACACAAGGTGTGTGGGCTGATGCATGCATAGGGATACTGATGGGTTGCAGCACACAAGCTCGTACTGCATTATGGCTACACCACCAGTTTTTTTGTGTATAGAAGGGAAAGAGTAAGGTCAAAGAACAGGAATAGCTTTGTGACTCTGTGGCCGCATGCATCTGTGAGCGGATAGGTAAGGATGCATTTCACATGTAGTGGTGGAAATGAAACGTGAAAGGGCTTTACACAACACCCTTCCTCTCCGGGTATGCCTTTATCTCTGCTGCCTCAACTTCAGACAAGACTGCAGCGCTCGTACCTCATTGCCTCCTTGTATTTCTGAATGAGTTTCTGCTTCTCTTCCTTCTCCTCCACCCAGTACTCACTTGGAATGACAAAGTTAGATGTGATCCGACATTCTGGGCAGGACCTAGGAAACGAACAGACTGTGCTGCAAAACTCCACATTACAGGGCACTCGCTCTCCTACATAACAAGCCAATGGCATATATCCATCTTTAGAGATGTACTGTATGGGCTTTTCAATCTAGATTGTCTTTTACACATGAAGATAACCTAAACTCTCTTCTTCCAAAACTCAATGGCAGCTGGGCAGCTCGTCTGAGAATAGTTTGAAAAAAAGCACTTCACACAGACTCCTTTTTCTTTAGAATTAAATTTATTTTGGCTTGATTTATGTATTTGATTGGAACTTTGTGTTTTTAAAACAGCCTTTAATGGAGAAATGTTTTGCCAACTAATTAATGGACTAGGGCAGTAATGAATTAAAAAGCATACATTCTGAACTGGTTAATTTGAACTGGTTAATCTGTTTTCAGATTCCTGTCTGGGTGTCCAAGAAGTAAATGGTAACCATTGGACAACATGCTACTAAGTAAACGAAAGTTATTTTCTACCATTAAGTGAGTTTTGCAAACTTACTCCATATTAACCAGAATGCAAACATTATCCCTAACAATTATTTCACTTCCAAACTAGAGTTATTATGCATTAAATGCAGTCTCTGTGCAGTCTGCATCTGGCAGTTTGTTGCAAGTTGTCAAAAGTTACTAAATTCTTCCATAGTAACAAAGCACAATCAAAATGGGAAAGTGCCTCACTTTATAATCTTGCTCTCGAATTGCTTAGCACTCCTCCACTTGCGGATGCACTTGAGACAGTAAGTGTGGCTGCAGTTGGAGAGGATCCCAAAGCGGCGCTCGCTAGGATTAGCTTTCTCATACACCACCTCCATGCAGATCCCGCACACCATGTCTTTACTACGCTGGACGGCAAATGAAAGCTCCATGTCCTTCTCGTGAGCTTCAATGCAAGACTGAAAAGGAGAGACAAAGAAAAACGACTACAGAGACTACTGGTCACCTGGTTTAAGCTCAGTCTTACTCTGTCGTTTTGCATGATGAATGGAATAGGATTAAACTGAAAAAAAAAAAAAATCTTTCTCTTAAAAAAATAAGTTTGCTCAGACAGTGGGGAACAATCAATTCTGAGTTCAAATTCCTTTCTTCAGACACTGCTTTTAAATAGGAGAAAGGCAATCTAAAAGCCCATCCGGTTTTACTAAGCAAAGAACAAAGCTTTTGTATTTTAAGCAGACTGCTCTCCCAGCACAGATAAGGAAACCCAGCTGCTTTTGAATATAGCCCTGACAGGAAACAGTCCAGTTTACAACAGGAATTTCATTCACTGCCTGAACCCGCACGCATCTTCAAATGAAAGGGAATTAGCGACAAGAGACTGCGGGGAGGTGGGAAGCAGTAACTTATTGCTGTTTAACACCAGGCAGTTGTTTGCTTACCTTTATGTGCTGGGATCTCTGTGCAGCATCAATCGGGTGCAAGACCTGCAGCCCACACATGTCACACACATCCCCGTGGATATACACGCAGTTTTCTCCGTAACGACATTCTCCTACTGCAGCGTAGGGGCACAGCTCCTTCTTGATCTCCACATCTACTTGCTTTTCGTATTCTTCTTCTTCAATCACCATTTCCTGCAAGGGTGCTTCAGCGCAGGAAGGAGCAGCTGGGAACAAAATTAAGGACAGTAAGCAATACAATTCAGATTTACAGGATACGCTGTTTTAATGCAAAGTAATCTTTAGATAACCCTGCTCAAGTTATCAAAAAAAAGAATAATAAAAACAACCAAGGTTCATTTCAGTCCAAGTTTCACACACCCTCAACCTAAACCAACAGTTCTTTTCCCACTAAAGAAAGCACAACCAATTTCTTCATCCTTTAAACCAGACAAAACTAAAGCTCTCAAGGCTTCAGTGGTCATATTCAGATCCATTTACAAGCTAAACCTGCATCAGAAAAGTTTCACTAGTCCTCAGCAGCTCACGTACATTTTTATAGCAACTCTGGTTCAGCAACAATTAAATAAGGTTACAAACCTCTCACTCCTTTGAGAATCAGTTCCATTGGCTACAGTTAACAGGCTTTTTCTCACAAATTACACAGCTGAAGCAATAAAAATGTATCCAGCATAACAAAATGCTCATACAGAAACCATCCCAGCAGTTCCTTATATACAGGTTAATTAGCATTTTGTTGTTCAGCCTGAACCACGGACTTTCACTTCTAGACTACCATGCATCTACATGAGGTGTTCACACCTCTCACCAAACTATTCTAGGTATTTGCCAAAACCCCTATGCTACACAGATATCAGCAGTCAGACACAAATCTAGCTTTAAGAAACTGAAATTCAGGGAACTTTCACTGCATTCTAAGCTAGCCATCAGTTCACGAAATCCTGGCTAAATAAATTCCCTTACCCAATTCTAAATCGAACTGAAATCTGTATTAATTTCTCTTCCCCATTTAGACAGCATCTGCTTAACACTATTCCCTGTATCTCCTCAACATACGCTTGTCTGTATTACAAGTCAAACAGCCTTTTGAGATTATTACACAGTAGGATGATGAACTTGTTACAAGACAAAAGCAGTCAGTTTGAAACTGAAGATAGAGTAGAATGCAGGGCAACAACAAAGCATTACTATATGCAAAACAAATACCAGGAAGAACAGCAACTGGACTTCATTTGCAAAACAAGTAGTTGTTACAAGAGGAAAAAAATAATCTACACTACTAAAAGTATAACTTTTATAAGCTATTCAAGCACTAGATTTGGAGAAGTACACAAAAACTATCAAAAGCATACTTGGATCAGTAAAAGACAGACTCCTCAAGGAGAATCAGAGGCTGCTCACTCACACAGTTTCCATCCCCATGGAGCAAAGAGATACAATAAGCCTCTATCAGCCTGGTGGCTTTTGGACATACAAAGAAAAAGCAGGTCCCCGAGAGCTCAGCTTTCGTGGATAAGCAAATATGGAAAATTACCACAGGAAAATATCAGCTCTCAAAATAACTTCACATCTAATTCTTGAACCACCTCTCATTTTAGAGTTCACTTGTACTGATGTTGGATCAGTCTGTTTGCCAGAAACATGCTTTTCAAAAACAATTAAGTGACAGAATAACAAGTCAACTATCAATCTACTCATTTTCCAGTACAGGATTCCTAACCAAAAAGTCTTCATTACCTCTTCGTCCCCCTGAGTTCTATCTAGTGAACTGGCACCACAAAAAGTAACAAGCCATATACTAGCCATACCAGAAGCCATACTCTTCTGAGTAGATGAGTATAATACAATAATTTGTACTTATTAATTGAAATCTCTCTTTGCCCTGCCCCCCAGTTTGAAATCCTCAGTCACCACTTCGAAAAGTAACAAAAATCACAACTATCAGTCAGTTTCTATTCCCTTGACTGTCGTATTTCCTATTGTTTTTTCTAGTTACTGTTTTTACAGATTTTTTTTACCTAGTTGACTTCTGACCTGACTTTCCACATCTTGTTTGACCATTACCGAAGGAGGAGAGGTTAGTAAATCTAGTAGAGGATAGTATGGATGGGCAGTAGCCTACTAGACAGACAAAGGTAGCTGAGTATTAAAAGAACCGAGTAATACAGTACTTCTTTTAATGGGACTGGCAAGATATCTTTGGTTAAGGCAATCCTATATCCCTGGAAAGTGCATACTTTGAAAGGAGAGGCACATTTAAAGCTTCTCTTAAGAAAAAAACCCACACCGAAACCAACAAACCTACAACACACTTAGTACCTGAGGTTCTTTGAGAATAAAGGCTTTAAAGTCTTACCCCTCCAGAGACTGACTCAGAAACCCATTTATATTTACTATGCTGGTTCACAGAAGGAGAGAGCAAAGTTTCACATCTTGGCACAACAGAAGTGTAGAGTTATTACTTAAATAGTTGTTGGTGGTTTGCTTTAAGTCAACACGCACAGTACAGCTAATAAATTCCAGCCCAGTCCACAACATCATCCTTGCACAAAGAAATACAACCAGTTTTTACTGACTAGACATCTAGACAAAAAGATACAGATCTATGAACGTTAGTCTTTAATAATGGCTCTGAATACTTGGAAAAACATGCTAAGTGAACACTGGTTTTCTAGTCCCAGTCTTCCATGATGTCCCAGTACTTCCCCTCAGCAAGTTGCATTTCTGTGAAATAAAAATTGAATGCGTATTTCCACTGCTGAATCTCTCAAGCTTCCATAACCTAAAGCCCTGCATACATATCCCCTGAATCTACTGCATCTTATCTGCTACAGTTTTGCTTCCTCTTTGAAAGCATAATTGGAGAGATTCACAAGACTCCATTACCTCTGCAGTTCTGAATCCAACATCCCTCAGAGTAACATTTACTCTACTGTCCTGTCTGCTGTTTTCAAAACCATCGCTCTCCAGCAGGTGGACCCAATCTCCATCTTCTCACTGACAATGTCACAGCCAACAGGGTTAAATTCATACTAGTGAAACTTGTTCATTGCCTTCAATTCACACACCACCTGCTTTCACTCTAGGACACACTTGTAGCAGCAGGAAATAGCCACTCAATTCAGACTGGTTCTTATATTTCTGCCTTTCTACTCTCCCTCAATTATTCCAGGACAGCAGCAGCAGAAAACAAATGTGGTGCATCTGTACATCAGCCAAGTGGATATCTGAAGAATCATCACTATTTTCTTTGCTAGGCCTTGAGATAAGCTTTAGTCCCAAATCAGAGAGTCACCTGCATTAGCAGAATGTCTTGTCTCATAGTAAAAGACAGCATTATAGCCCAATTATATAGATCCCTTACAGCCCACTTAACCATACACATGGTTAAACTGTCAACCCTTCAGCATTGCTAAGAATTTAAAACACACAGGCTTCTAGCTAATCTTGAGAAATAGGTTTCTCTTTTAAGGTTTCCAAGTACACACACATTTCTCCAGGCATTTGAGAAGAGCAATCTGTAAGGCTTTGAAGTACACACTACAGAACACACTGCACACATCTTCCTGATCACTATAGCAAGGTTCTTCAGTTTTATAGGTTAATAAAGACAATGGTTACAGAAAAATGAAGTTTTTAAAATGTTTTTAAGAAGTCATCATTAGAATTATATAGCACTGTTCAGAACAAATAGATGAGTATGTTTGTACACTAAAATACATAAAATTTCTAAAGATACGAAACAGAGAATTTGGAAGAATATTCAGAGAAGCAGCCTTTTTTTTTTTTTAATCAAACCTAATCTGTGTCAGCCACAAGTTTCTATTAAAAATAAGCCTAAAGCCCTAGAAAAAGGAACAGCTTTAGTAAAGCAAAGTGAGTTAAAGGTATAACAAAATGCTCTTTTGCTTCGGAAACTTAGGAGAAAGCACCAGCTCTCCTAGAAGGAGTAGGTATACTTAAAAGATCTCTGTGTGTTTAAACTAGCAATGATTTTATTCCAGTGGAGGGCTACCCAGCCTCTAAGGGGGCTGAAGTCAATGAGAAGAGACTGAGGAAACTGGACGACCTGAGCTTAAGAAGTTATCTTATTGCTCTCTTCAGCTACCTAACAGAAAGGAAAAAAATAAACCAAAAACTGCAGAGCCAGACTCTTGTCAGATGTGCACAGGACAAGAGACAGAAGGCAAGCAAAAATAGATTTATATATTAGGAAAGTTTTTCCTTGTGAAAAAAGTCAAGCACTGCGAAGGCTGCCCAGAGCTTATAGTATTTTGACATCTCTAAGGACAGAAATTAAGCTAATCAAAGCCCATGGCAGCCCCATGTACCTGACCCTGCTTTGAGCAGAAAATGAACCAGATGAAATCTGGAAGTCCCTTCCAAACTACAGTATTCTATTTTTGATTAAAAGATTTTTAAAAAAGGATCCTTCTTCTCAATGAAGGCAGAAGCTGTATCTTTTATGACAGTAAGGTGACATATTAACAGGTAGAAAAGAAGTTTTCATTCCTTTTGCCTATATCCAAATCACAGATACAATAAACAATTCCCTAATCAAACTTCTCAACAACACTAGCAAAATGTTAATGTTGCCCAACCATTCTCTTCCCCTTCACCATTCCTCAAAACAGATCACAGCAGGCTCCAGCAGCAGCACCCTGTAACATTGAGAAAGTAATTTTTTTTTCAGATATGAGAAGTGCTGTGGAGACAAAAGTAGTATTATCTGATCACTGTATGACAACTACAAACTCTTCCGGGCACAAGGGGCACATTTCAGATTCAAACAATTATTTAAGTACTGATGGCCATAGGCCTTCAGTTTCAGAATGCCAAGAGCTAAAGTAAACACCTTCACCTACTTCTCACTTAAATTATAAGCCTTTGTGCTACCTTTCTGCAGGGAAAACAGATTACAAGTATTCTACTTTAACAATGATGACATTCTTTAACCTCATTCTTAACATGAGCTGTCACAGTATTAGAAAGTCAAGTCTCAGAGAAGTAACAAGAATAAATTATTTTCAGCTTCTAGTCTGAATCACTGTGGGATTCATGTAAGCAAGCATCAGGCTTCAATTCATTCCACAAAAATCTATACGTCCACTGGAAAACTTTTAATTGCAAATGAATCTCAAACAAATAAAAAAGCCAAAAAACAAAGGCAGCGTATTATCTTTCCAGAGTAGTGATATTAATTGCATCAGCAGTATTTTCTTTTCCCATCACATATGCAAACTAGACTTTAAAGAAGGAGATTCTCCAAGTCATTCAGATCATAACAAGAGGAAGTCAATTATGCAAATACTGTTTTTAAGTATACCTGGTTTCAGATCATCAGGACAGCAGTAGCAACTCACATAGAACAGTCTGACATTGGAAAATGCAAGTGTAGGTTAAGGACAGATCACTTGAAGTGATTAAATACGAATAGCTGTACACAACAAAACCAAAAGCATTAAAATAAATGAACTACATAGAAACTGTTGACTGTTAGCACATGATCAACTTACCACGTCCACAGTATGGCTGCCCAGGGATAAACTCTACAGCATTCACCCAGTCTTCAGCACCTATTCCTGCAGCTGCCAGATCTACGCTTTCATCTTCTATCTCAGCAATAATTTCTTCAACTGTTTCAGGGAGTAACGCGAAGTCTGAGGATACTGAGGCATAAATTTTTTCATCTGGATTCACATCAGTCAATTCTTCTTCTTCTTCTTCTTCTTTCAGTGGCTTGGTATGTTCATATCTAAGAAGTTAAAACACAATGTCAACTTCACAAAAAAAAACCTGCATAAAGCAGCCCAAGGTATTGGAAATAAACTGATTAAGGCAAATGCACTATTTGGAAGGAAGACCTAGAGTTGGCTTGGAAAAGAAAGCCACTGATGACCCTTTATAGACATGCTTCCACTTGAGTCATCTATCAGCACTGTGTAAGGAAGCAGAAAATACTTCATAACTTTGGAGGAGATGGAGCAGCATGCACAATACTTAACTTACATAGAATAAACTTCAATTATGTCCAAAACCGGTCACAAATCTATTATGCATGTGTAGTATTACTGACTGAGATGAATTAGTTCATTCAGCTTCAAAAAGAGAAGACTAAGGGCAGATACTGCTGTCTTCAGCTACCTTACAGGAAGCTACAGGAAAGATGCTGCCAGAGTCTTCTCATAGGTGCAGCAATAAGATGACAGTAAGTAGACACAAGTCTTAAATGGGAAGTTAGTTTTTCAATTCAAGTTTTTAAATTCACTGTGAAAGTAGTCAAATACTGGAACAGGTGCCCAGAGAAGCTATACAATCTTCATCCTTGCAGATAATCAAAACTTGACCAGATAATCCATTGGGCAATCTGATCTAAGTGGGCTCTGCCTTCAACATAGCTCCAGAGATCCCAACCAGCATAAGTGATTCTTTTTGTGTGTCTGAGCATCTTGTCATACTCAGATTTCACATTGAATTTTAGTAGTTATTTCTAATACCTCTTTCAACTTACTGTGGAAAATGATGCTCACACCACTTTCATCCCTATCACCCACAAACAACAGGAAAGCACTATTTCCCTCAAAAATATGCCACTCAGCAACTAATAGACTACATGAGAAAATAAACTGCAGGTGTACCTTTGAAGTCTTAAGATATTTGCTGACTAATGTGCTGACTAATTTGGAGATCATATAAAACTTTTAAACCACTGTGATTCATTTACCTTGTGTCAGGTTGAAAATAACAAAGTGTCAGTTCTTGCATATTAAAGAGATGAAATCCTTTGACATCTTTTGAAAGCTTTGAAATCCTAAGGAAGCTACAAAGCACAAATTTAAAAGTCAAGCCTTCAGACCTCTACATCAGTGGCCCCCAAAGTGGTATGCATGCACCCTATGAGGTA
>BJBW01006147.1:0-30298 GCA_004320125.1 Scolopax mira
CCAGTCTGTACTGATGGCGAGGATTGTTCCGGCCCAGGTCCATGACCTCGCACTTGCTTCCGTTGAACTTCATGAGGTTTACTTGAGTCCACCTCTCCAGCCTGTCCAGGTCCCTCTGGATGACATCCTGTCCCTCAGGTTTATCGACAGCACCACACGGCTTGGTGTCATCTGCAAACTGAGGGAGGATGCCTCAATAGTAAACTACCCAGAGTAACCCCATGTCCATCCCAGACTGCCTTCCCTGTCACTCTTGCTGAGGGTATAAAGCGTGATCATATTTTAGTGACACTTAGCACTTGAAAGATGATCTTGTCCATCTGGATTGGAGCTTGTGATTGAAAATAATTGCATATAGCAGGTTCTGCATATGGTGGATGCTGCTGAGCAGGAGGGCGTCAGGGAAGGGGCAGTAATTACATTAGTGGCTTGGCACAGATCTAGGTTTCATCTTTGAAGTGATAAAGACATAATTTGTGGCATGCAGCAATCAGCTTACTCCAAGAGGTAAAATATTAACTGCTATTAATATCTCCAAGAATAGCTTGGATATAGGCAAGTCTTAAACAATAAATACAGAAGGATTAACAAACCAAGAGACATTACCCAGATTTTACTGTGGGCAAAATGACTGCACTCAGGAAGACCAAGATCAACTGGGAAAAGTCAATGCACAAAACTAGAAGCTTGCTGGGTGTCCAAAAATCCCTGTGCTGGGTGGTCCTCAGACTGCTGCTGTGTCTCCAATAGGAGTCTCCACCCAAAGATCTGAGGTGCTTTAAGTGACTCATGTAGACATCACACCATAAATTAATTGTCTGTAACTGTCCTGACAGATCATAGCTAGTGAATCCTGTTTTATTCAGACTCAGCTCTTCCTCTCCCTTGTTGAGGTCACAGTATGCCCGATTGCTACATGGATCACCCTTGTTTTGTTGTCAGCCCATTTGATCATTGCAGCCTCAAAAGCCTGTTAAAGAAAACCAAACCATCCCCAGTGTCCTTCCTTCTCTCTTACATAGGGTAAACCTAAACACATGATTCAGGTAAATCCAATGGGAGGTAGTGATGACAGTAAATGCGTGTCCTGATCTAAACCATGACAATGAGACACTTAGCTCTGGATTCAGCCTCAGAGTTCTGCTGCTAGAAATTGCATTTTCAAATGGGAACTAAACCAATTTCCTTAATTACAGGTTTTTTAAGAGTTTTCTAGATGGGCACTGGAAGTTGTGTTCATTTTTTTGTATATTCTCAGCTCCAGTCACAGTTACACCCTATGAATGCAGTGAAAAGGACTGCCATCATACTGGGCCTCCTTGTCCAGCAGTTAGAGAGGGTCTGCACTGCTGTAGCAGGGGGGGAGCTTGGGAAGCCTTTCAGGCAGGAAGGAACCGAGTGTCATTGTGAAAATCCAATTTGTATTTCCACCTAGAAAAATAAAAGGAATGTGTCACGCTTGATATATGTACTGCAGACAGAAAATAAAACCAGAACCCAATGCTGCCTTTTGTCCAGTCACTTTTTACTGAGAAAAATCTTCTTCAAAATATCTGCCTCCTTTCTTTCCCTTTGTCTTCTACTTTTTACGCTTTCATTTTCAGACTTGACCAAAAAAGAAACTTTGCCTTTTCTTTTTTCTTTTTTTTTTTTTTTTGCTAGGCATTTCTAATGAATACTGCTCATCTGACAGATATTCAGGCCATCTGGAGAAGCTGACAGACAATAATTTGGAAGTCATCCCTTTCAAGACCATTTTAATGATGATTTTTCCTTTCACAATTTTTCTCTATTAGCCCATCTGAATCTTCAAGGATGATAGAAAGTTTTCACATTCCCATCTGCCACTTGAAGGTACAGTAATCTCTACAAGCAAAACAAAACCAATTTTTGATGCAGCATGGACTTTGACTCATGAATTCTTTTGATTTAAAAACTCTCCTTTCTCTAATGGTTTTAAAGCATCTCCCCACTATAAAAGTGAGCCTGCAGCACGAAAGTAAAATTGAGCTGGCACATGAAGATTATCCAGTGCTTTGAGATGTACCTTATCCAAAAAACAATGGAGTTAAAGAAGAAGTGTTTAAAAACCGTGATGTCAAATACTTCAGCAGACACAGCTTCTGAAGTCTCTGTTCAAGGAAGTCTTCAGTAACCTGCAGAGTGATAGAAGTGTGTCAGAGCAGGTTCAGACAAACTCTAGAGCCAGGGACAAGCAGCAGGGCCTACCAGAGGAAAACGGGGAGCAGGGGGATGTGCCAGTCATAGACAGCCTGGCTCCTACTCCTGCTGGAGTCCAGCCTCAATTCAGTCAGCGAGGGACGATGTCTTTATGCTGGCAGCTCCCCTCTCTTCAGCCAGAAGCTTCCCCTCTTTAAAGTCACACTCCTACTGCTTCTCTTGACATCATCGCTCTGTACTTTGGTTTCTCTGCTGTTCTTCATTAGGGAAATGTTATCACATTGGTCCCTTCTATTCCTGATAGTACCTGTCCCCGAGGAAACCTGGGCATGCACCTGACCCGGGCTTTTATTGGACTTAAACATGAGATCAACACTTTGGGCAACAGTCCTCAGTCAAGTTAGTAGCTACTGAGCATAGGGCATGTGACTGATTCCTTTTTGAGGCTGAACTGAAAGTGTATCATTTGTGAGAGGGTACAATTGCCTACGATGTGATTGAAGACAATAAGGGACTCCCTTGTTTGAGTGTCCAGGCAGGGGTCGCCGGGGGCACACAGATAGAAAAATCACATATATGCTGCACCAAATTTCCTCCCACTCCTCCTCACAAGGGTCACGGCATGGGAGACAGCAAGTCAGTTCAGAGCTTCACTCAATGTCAAGGTGTTTCTGCTACAGACTTTGCTATAGCAGGATGTTAGAAGGACTCTAGACACAAACAAAATGAAATGTGAGAACAATAACAAAAAACAGAGAGAATAAAATGCTACAACCTTCAGTTTTGCAGATCCTTCCTATAGTAACACTGCTTCATCTTGAGTTTGATGGAAATAGTACTCATGGGTTTTCAAGCAACGGCAAAACCTCGCCACCCTTTCCTGTCTGATTGCCAGGTTTTCATTCAATGCATTTGGCTTTGCTTAGCTCTCCTCCTTCTGCTTGCCGAACCCTGTCCTTCAAATGAGACCTTTTCTGTTATTTTGGGTTACTCTGCACCATGAGCACTCACTGCCTGGCAGCTGCTCGCCTCCAAACATCATCGAACAGCCACAGCTAAGAGCTGCCACCTGTCTGCTGCTGCTTCCCAGAGCTCTCTGAAAGCTGGGTCAGTGGCAGAGAAAGCCTAAAAAAGCCATTACAAGTTCCTGCCAGCATCCAGCATGGCAAAGTGCTGTGTCATCAAAGAATCACCAGCTCTCGCTTTCTCCTGGACTTCGGACCCAGGACAGTGGAGGGTGCAGGTGGGAGTTTTCCAGCAGATGAATCATCACTTTGCTTTGATTTTCATTTGATCAAAGGTGATGTGCTCATTACTACAGAGGTGCCTCAGGCACAGAGAGGGAAATCTCCCCACTCAGAGATGCTCCATTGCTATCCAAAAGCTAACAGCTTTGTCTAGTCTATTCAGCCCTGGACATTTTTAAAGCAACACTGAAGGTTTCAGAAAATGGGTCTGGGAGAAGCCCAGAAGAAACAGTGAAGTAGGAAGAGTGGTGAAATCAAACACAGAGTTGCTATTAAATGGAAATGAATTAGTAAAAGCCATTTGGTAAAATGACAAGTGACAGGGACATGGCAGCTGCCCTGGAAAGGAAAGATCCACCACCAATTTCAAAGCCCTGCAAAAGGGGTGCTGGCGCAAGAGGTTCCAGAAGGCTGCAACTCCCACCAGTTCCAGCCACCAAAAATCACCCCTGGAAGTACTTCTTGTAACTAAATTTTATATAGCAGCAGTAACCAGTCTTAGCACTAGATATACTAAGAAATCCAAAACTTTAATCCTATTTCATGTATGCAGTAGGAGAAGTAATACGATCTTTGAGAACTAGTTGAATTACAGCTTGTTGCTGGATATTTCATTGAAAACTCCTTTATTACCATTTATTATACAGCACCACTCACATGCAGGGGGGATTTAGAGAAATCCAAGGAAACAGGTACTACCTGCCCATGCGTCTTATATCTTATTTGTTATGGTTAACTGGGGCTAAGGCTGACCACAGAGCCAAGGTGGAGGGTAGCTGGGGGACATACCAATTGATTAAAGAATGGATATTCACTGAAGCAAAGACTCCAGGCTGATTCCCTTACCACCAGAAAACACAGTCCCTCTTACATTTTCATCCTCTCAGCCAATGACAATACAAGTATTTGGTACCAAGTTAAAGCATGTCCTTCAGATGGAGGCTCCACAGATTCCAGGGGATGAGAGATCAAGGTTCAAATCAGGGAAAAAAAAAAGAAAGCTTTGCCCATGCCTGTTTCTCCTAACCATAAGTGCTGGGTGTGGACAGCTGGATATGAGAGACTGAGCATCACCAGGTTTTCTCCTTTGGGCTTCCTGCAATGTGTACTGGTTATGTGCCCATGAATGAGATAAGTAGGGGAGTATCAAGACTGTGAATCTTCCAGTGTTTAGACACAAGGCACAACACTTAGCAGCCTGGATAAGCCATGACCTGGCTGTTTTTGTTTTTCTAAGGGGATACTTGGAGGCATTACAGTAGTCATGAATCAGGATTGGTCCTTTAAGAAGAAGGTTGGACTATATGACCTCTCAAAATCCCTTCCAACAGGAAAAACCTCAGAAATCTCTTTTGCCATCATTCAGGCACCTCAGCTTAAGGCAGGTGGGGCTCAAGTCACATGCATGCACATAGGACTGCTTGCATTTCAGCTGTGTAGCCCACCTGCAGACCGGTTTCTGTTCCAGAACAGCATGAGTCTTCCTTTTTAGGTGCCTCATATGGCACAGGGCATATAAAACCTACAGACACACCTCTGCAGCAGCAATTGAATTGTCAGTACAATCAATGGAGTCTAGAAGATATTTTCCTCATCCAAAGAATACATAAACATAGGTCTATGACTATTACACATCTAATTTCACCTAGCTCTAAGACAGCAAAGATATTCTTCTGGGACTTGCAGACATGACACAGAGCCAATAGGGAAAGCCAGATGCTCCTGGACTAGCAGCTGGATCTCAAATCCATCCACAGGTTCTGAGGGAGCTGGCGGATTAATTTGATAAGCCCCTTACAATCATATTTGAGAAATTATGTCAATCTTGCAAAGTTCCTGCAGACTGGAAAAAGGGGAACATAACTCCAGTATTCAAAAAAGGGAAAAAAGAAGACCCTGGGAACTATAAGACAGTCAGTCTCACCTCTGTGCCTGACAAGATTATGGAGCAGATCCTCCTGGAATCTCCGCTAAGGCACATGGAAAATAAGGACATGATTGGAGACAGCCAACATGGCTTCACCAAGGGCAAATCATGCCTGACAATTTTAGTAGCCTTTTATGATACTGCCACACACTTGGTGGACAAGGGCATAGCTACATATGTCATCTACCTGGACTTGTGCAAAGCATTTGACACTGTCCTGCACAACATCCTGGTCTCAAAATTGGAAAGTCATGGATTCAATGGATGGACCACTCTGTGGGTAAGGAGCTGGCTGGATGGCTACACTCATAAGGTTCTGGTCAATGGCTCAATGTCCAATTGTCAGCCAGTGATGAGTCAGGGGTCTGTACTGGGACCAGTGCTGTTCACCATCTTTGTCGGAGACATAGACAGTGGGATAGAGTGCACCCTCAGCAAGTTTGCTGATGACACCAAACTTGGTGGTGTGGTCGACACACTAAAGGGAAGCGATGCCATCCAGAAGGACCTGGACAGGTTTGAGAGGTGGGCTCCTGCAAATTGCATGAAGTTTAACCAAAGTAAGTGGAGGATCCTACACCCGGGACATGGCAATCCCAGGCACAAATACAGGTTGGGCGGNNGTTGGGCGGAGAATGGCTGGAAAGCAGCCCTGAGGAGAAAGACTGGGGGTGTTGGTGGATGAGAAGCTTAACATGAGCCAGCAATGTGCACTGGCAGCCCAGAGAGCCAACTGTGTCCTGGGCTGCATCATGAGAAGTGTGACCAGCAGGTCACGGGAGGTGATTCTGCCCCTCTACTCTGCGCTCATGAAACCCCACCTGGACTACTGCGTCCAGCTTTGGAGTCCTCAACACAGGAAGGACATGGATCTGTTGGAACGAGTCCAGTGGAGGGCCATAAAGATGGTCAGAGGGATGGAGCACCTCTCCTATGAGGACAGGATGAGAGAGCTGAGAGCCTGGAGAAGAGAAGGCTCCAGGGAGACTTTATAACAACCTATCAATATCTGAAGGGAGCCTCTAGGAGAGCTGTAGAAAGACTCTTTGTCAGGAAGTATAGTAAAAGGACAAGGGGCAACGGTTTTAAATTGGAAGAGGGGAGATTTAGATTAGATACTAGAAAGAAATTCTTGACAGTGAGGGTGGTGAGGCACTGGAGCAGGTTGCCCAGGGAAGTCGTGGATGCCCCATCCCTGGAAGTGTTCAAGAGCAGGCTGGGAGGGGCTTTGAGCAACCTGGTCTGGTGGGAGGTGTCCCTGCCCATGGCAGGGGGGTTGGAACTCAATGATCTTTAAGCTTCCTTCCAACCCAAACCATTCTATGATTCTATGAAATAGCATTAGACTCTTGTAGGTCAGTGACTGAATTGTGCTCCATTGGCAATATAGACTCAGAGTGGGATTTAGCCACCCAAATACGTCACCTTCTGTCAGTTTAAGTGCTGCTCAGTATATTGCTTGGCCTCTAGCTGCCTCTCCAGAGCAGTCCAAGAGTAGTCCCTAAGTCCTCTAAGTCTTCTGTCCCATCTTCCACCCCACGCAGAGGTCTTTCAGACCCTAGGGTATCTCTAACAGTGCAAAGCATCTAGATTTAGGCTAATGAGTTTCCTCCTAGATATCTGTTGATCTTAATATGAGCTTGGAAACCTACCTCAAGGGAAAATATCTGTATTGTAACACCTTTAAAAAGTGTATGAATACATAATTGAATCTAGCCTAAAGTTACCTACACTTTATTTTATCCCAAATCTTCTATCTTTCTGCCCTCCTTCTGCCCTTAAGATGCAAAGGTCTCAACTTCTTTCATTAATTCTGCCTTTTTTTACAGGAAATAACCTGAATGTTAGGGAAGAAGAGAAGACTAAAAGAAAAATTGTCTTGCTCCTTAGTGTAAACTTCTATGGGCCATCTTAAGAGGAAGTTATCTCTATGGAAGCAAGTTGCTGCTTCAAAATGGCCTTGATCCGCCTCAATTACTACCAGAGAGCTAGACCACTCAGGACTAGCTTTGGTGAGTGTCTACATCATTCCTTCCAGAGTTTGTCACACACCAAAATGATTGACACCTCTTATTCTGAAAAAGAGATTACATGGTCCAGTTAAAGACAGAGTGAATCTACAGAGTGGAACTGAAATGCTTGAAGAACTCCAGAAAATACTGGAGTTTGACTGTCAGCTCATTTTTGTTTGGCAAGCCAAGATCACTGCTTGTACATTATAAGCTTTATGGTATGAAAAAATCTGAAAAAGCCTGAGTGTTATCACATGCCATCAGACTTCTCTATGTGACAACCCATCTGTGTGCTCACCCCATCGTTTTGTGGCTCAGAATCAAATATTTGTCAGTTCAAAGAGTCTAGAGCAGCATATGGCATATGACATAGTGTATTTAAATAGAAATCACTTCATTAGAAACACAAGGGTGCCTACTGTAATTAATAAGAGGTAGTTTAATAACTAGCTTCCCAAAATACATAGCTCTCCATGTAGTCATAGAGATAAGGCATATCCTTTTCGCTAATATGAATTTCAATAGCAACTGAAGATGGGACAAAACTGGCCAGAGCTTTTGCAGAAGCTCCATGCTCAAAGGATTTCCCAGTATGTAAACTGATCTCATGAAGGACCATGAGGTGGGAATGAAGGAGATACATCCTGTGTCAGTGAAGATACCTAAGCAGAAAAATGGGTACACAGACAGGTATTGCTATATCTTTTCAGCACAAACTGGGCAGACTAAGGTTATTATAAGCATTACAGGAAAGTATGCAGCAGCCTTACTCCTGAGCATCACTCCAGTGATTTTGCCTCCAGATTGTCCCAGCCTTTGGAAATACTCAGACATGGATTAAAAACTAAATTGCTTTTCCACGTCTATTAGTTCACTGATCTGTGAAAAACAATACTGTGGAGGTGCTGGATAAAGCAACAAAGATGTTCAGCCAATTCCTTCACTTCAGTGGTTTATTCCCAAAGTGAGAGGGGAACTGGAACTGATGCAAAGCATACATCCAGTGAGGGAATACTGCATACCAGGCTTTTGCCTGGTTTTTTTTAGTTCTTTTTTATTTCAGTTGAGCAGTCCAAGGATCACTAGAAGGTCAACCACTGCACATCTTAGTAAAACTTCAGCCATACTCAAGACCACAAAGTAGCACTTTCAGTACATGGTCTGCAGATTCTCTGGCAAACCAAAGAGCACTTCCAAGCAAGTTCATATACACTATTAGGAAATCTATACCTGGAAATAAGATTTAATGAAATGTGGATCCACATTTCAACTTGAGAGTCTGTAAGACTCCTCAAATCAAACAAGTTTGGAACCCACAGAATCACAGAATGATATGGGGTTGGTAGGGACTTCTGGAGATCATCTAGTCCAACCCCCCTGCTAAAGCAGGTCTACCTAGAGCAGCTTACACAGGAACTTGTCCAGGCGGGTTTTGTACCATCTCCCTGGGCAGCCTGTTCCAGTGCTCTGCCACCCTAATAGTGAAGACTTCCTCCTCATGTTTTGATGGAACTTCTTATGTGCAATTTTGTGCCCATTTCCTCTTGTCCTGTCACTGGGCATCACTGAAAAAAAACTGACCCCTTCCTCTTGTCACCCACCCTTTAAGTATTTATAGGTGTTGATCAGATCCTCCTGCAGTCTTCTCCAGACTAAGACGACCCAAGTCCCTCAGCCTCTCCTTGTAAGAGAGATGCTTCAACCCCCTAATCATTTTGTGGTCCTTTGCTGTACCCACTTCAACAGTTCCCTGTCCTTCTTGAACTGGGGAGCCCAGAAACTGGGAACCCACTTCTCTAGATAGGAAATATAGTAAGATAAATTGTTATAATGCTGTAAAAGTCAGTGGCAGTCATCAAACACAGTTGAGAACCACTTGTTCTTACTGATGCTTCATAGTTTTCACAGCCTCTAACTCTGCAAAAATGTACACACCAGCTTAGTTGATACACAGGCCTCAGCCATCAAAGGCAGATGTTGAAGTCATAGACTGCTAAGTGTTGTGAAATCCATGGGTGAAGGAGAGGTCAGTTTAATGTATTGTTTGCTGCTGTTGCTGCATCACTTTTCGGCAGCTTTTTAAACACCCTCTGCATCTACAAGGCTACTTGCAGACCATGCAGCCAAGCACATGAGTTAATCTGTACATGGGCAAAGGTATACTCTGTGCAGTTTGCCTTTGTGTTGAATTACAGAGTAAGATCAAAACTCAACAATAATAGACTCCGAGGGAAACTGATAATTCTTATAGCTTCCTCAATTAAACTAAAAACAACTATTACCCTATATTCAGCTACTTTGTTTTTAATAAGAGAGATGATAAGGTTCAGCACAGCTCCAATGAGAACTATGTGATGCTCAAAATACTGTTTGCATTGTCTGTTTCTTGTTTTTGCGAGATTCTTATATGCTCTAAAGTTTGCTTCGTGTGACATGCACAAGGAAAAGATATTTTTTATTTTTAAAAACAAATGGAAAATAAAGAATTTTCTGTGCTTTCTATCTGAAGGCATTCAAACTCGGTAACTGACCCAATTTGCAGAGGAAAAAATACTCTGTCAAGTTATTTTCCCTCAAATAGGTCCCATTTTTCAGTTTGCCACAAAATATGATAAATCATAATTTTGGATAGGAGCTGCAGTTTGTTACAAATATATTGCACATCTGCAGCTCAGAAAAATTTGGCACTGCTGCTTATCCTCTCCAGAGAGAGCCCATATGGACAACCTTACCAACATCTCAAACATTGTTAACTCTTTCTGGTAATGAAGATCAGTGTGTGAGAGGGTAGAAGGGTATGCTTCTCCCCTGAGGAGCTCTTGAGAACACCTTTGACTTATTTTGAAACCCTCTTCTCCCTGCCGCCCTGTGAGTTATCTCAAGGCAATGCCTTGGGACCCTCAGCTTTTTCTGATGACAGTCTTTTGCTTCCCATCTTCCTCCTGTATCATTTAGAAATTCTATTATGCTGAGAGCATACTTAAAACACACAAATAAAGTCTTGGAAACTTGGTTTGGGAGGGACATCAATGAATCATCTAATCCATCCTTTAGCCTCAAAGCCAGGTTAATCCCTACTTGTACTTTCTAAGTGAAATATTTGTTTAATCTGTTTCTATAAGACCTCTCACAATGGATATGCCATCACCTTCTAAAACTACCTGCTCTGGTGGCTCTGTGTGTGCAACAGAAGCTTTTCATGTTGTCTAACCTATATCTTCCTTGTGGTAATTTAAGTTCACTCCTTAAACCATAGACTTTGCTAAACCCCTACGGGAGTTCTGAGAGAGCACTTTATTTTCTTCTCCTTTTGCAGCACCTTTAATCCAATGTATTAAGTAGTCCCGATTTATTCAGTTTTTCCTGCTAGAAATTGGTTATTCCATACAGCCTTCTCTATCCAGAGGTTTTCTGTGGCTGCTGGCTTTGATAATCTGCTGGAATTTTGCCTTCAAAAAACAAAAAGCTATGCCAGAATACTATCAGAGCAGCTGAATAATGAAACAAACTTGTTGCTTTCAAGTGAGAGAAACCAAAAGGAGAGTTAAATCAAGTTAAATGAGGACCTTGAAGGTGATGGCAACACTAGCTAGCAAAACCCTAAAATGAACTGTGTGACTCTTTGAGCTCATTACCAGTCTCTCTTCCTAAAAACTTTTCAGAAATGATGGTTTATGAGCAGCAGAAGACTCAGCAAGTACATCTTTGCCATAAAGGCTGTCCTTGATAAAAGCCTATCAGCGCCTCGATACCATCCCCAGCACTTAATATTTCTGCTCCAATTTACAAGCTCATTGGCTTAATGGATTAATACTTGGTGACTGGAGCATGCAATTGCTAGATACAAGGCTGCATTCTTATTTGGGCCCAAGAGTAGTGAGTGCTAAAGAGCAATAGTAGTAAAGAGCAAAAATTGGCTGGACCTCCTACAAGGACGGAGAAAATGTAAGAAAAAAATTGGAAACAAACAGAAATTGAACAAGCTGTGAGATGAATGTTAGACGGCTGCAGAAGCAACTTACAGTGACACTTAAACTACTTATGAAATCTTCAAGGAGGAAGAGAAGTCACACGTTTTCAAATCTCCTCGTATACTAACCAGTATTTGCATTCGTTGTTCAGAACCAGGAGACGTCAGGCTCCTCACTGCCCACTTGTGCCACTGATCCTTGTTTGGATCCCCTCAATTTATACTTCAGACATGACCTATATTTGCTAGATAGAACCTAGAACCACGAAGCCAAAGTTGTTTGATGGAGTTAT
Organism: Scolopax mira; assembly: GCA_004320125.1. NCBI lineage: Eukaryota > Metazoa > Chordata > Aves > Charadriiformes > Scolopacidae > Scolopax > Scolopax mira. The sequence goes on from BJBW01006147.1 coordinate 11,631, forward strand.
TCATTCAGCAGATACCCCAGAGCTGGAGCTGTGGTTTTTGGTGCCATCTGAGCTACTCAGAGAGGCTGCGGTCCTTCCACTGCCTCGGTCCCTTGAGTTGGCTCCTGCTTTCTATAGTTTTCACACAACTCTGTCCATACAAAATGCTGTTCTACTAATGTATTACAAAACATGAACTCATTTTACAGCCTGGACAGGGGCTGGTGCAACCATGGCACCATAAGGGGTATGGGATATATTTGTAGACTTGTGGAAAGTATTACTTTTAACATAAAAAAGCACACACAACCTTGCCCAGTCTTGTAACCTTACCCATTCAAGTGCATCTAATGGGGGACAACTGGCCCCTGCAAAATCAGTTTTGCCACTGCTTTCAGTGAAGCCAGAGCTTTACCACAGTCTTTAGCTCACTATTTCTACAGGTAATTTCCACTGCTGGAAATTATTCAAAACCAAGTATATTGTACTATGAAAGAAACTCTGTCCTTTCTTAGCTTTTGATTTAAAACTAGAGTAATACCCAGTAACCACTTTTAGGGAAGGGATATTCCCTCCTTCCCAGATCTGACAAGACTTCTTCTTTTCTAACTTAGGAACTCCAGTGGCACCTACACTATAGCACAAAATATATCCAGCAGCACCAGAACAGCCCTATAACTATGTCAGAAACATGGAGATCCCTTTTGTCCAGGCTTTTCTGAAAGGTAAATGTTAATTTTAAAATTATACCATCACAGCTTCCAGAACCAGCTGTTCATTGTTTTTTTCTTTTTATTTTACTGCCACTGAATCCTTGTTCTGAATTATCAGAACAATAATTAGATTTGGGAAACTGGGGACAGGCATTCATATTCCCCTAAGAAGAAGAGATAAAAGTTTCTTTGTGAAAGCCCATGTGCCAACGGTGGATAGCAGGGAAGTGGGATTCCTTTTTAACTGCATGGGAGAGTTCAGTAAAGTTTATTAATAAAACAATTTAGATAAACCCTATTTATGCATTATTTGTACAAGTATCTTGGCAACTGCTTATTTATCATCTTGAACACATCAGGAATTTTAAAGAGGAGGACTGAAATCTTGCCTCAAACTGTAAAACCTTTGACAGAAGTGGGTCTGGGAAGCAGGGAAGGATTTTTCTTTTTTCCACTTCTCCTTCTTTTTCTTCCTCCAACTAAAAACAATTTTCTAATATCCTTGGCATAACTACTATAATGAAGCATAATTTATTTGATCCTTACACAGCCCCCTTAGGATTACTTCTTGCAGATAGCCAATTATAAACTCTTACATACTTTATAGCCCTCATTATGTGTGACAGAGGCAGACTAATAAATAATGCAAAACCCCTTTTATACCCAGTCTACCTTGTGAGAATACAGGGGTCTGGTATGGAGGGAAAAAGCACATTGTAATGCATTCTTACTTCCAAATGGACTGAAAAACTTTCTAGCCTCAGCTTGCTTCCTTGGGACACTTTCTTTTTTTTTTCCCAGACTGGACTCCTGTGGCTTGATTCATTACTAGATAAAAATCAAGTTCAAATAGAAGTGGACCATGACACACAAACTGTCACTGCCCTGTCACTTCCTCGTGACATCCTGTCAGCTGCAGACAAGAAAGGAGGTTTGGAAGCAGACCAGCCAGGTTGAATACAAATGAATTGATATTCAATTGTAGGTTTTTCATGGTAATGAAGCAGAAAGGGCCAAGGCCCAAAGAGCACATTTCACCCTGTCTGCTCTGCCTTTCTCCTGCAACTTCCAGGCGCTGCTAGCACTCAGTTCAAGGCTCTGGAAGAAAGCAAAGCAGCTCTGACTGTCCCTCAGCTGGTAGGATTCAAAGAGCAGAGTGAGCAACTCAGGAAAGACATGGGGTTGAATATACACATATAATGATGTCCTGATGGATTGCTTTATTTTTGTCTTTAATCAACAAGATGATGCTGCTTTTTGAAGCAAAAAAGCTGCAACTATAATGACTGAGAAATGTTACCAAGATCACTACAGAGACCTAGGGAGTCATGAAGGTTACAGCCAACTTCTGTCCCCACCAGGGAATTCTATGCAAGCATTACATTACTCATATTGTCCCTTGAAGCCTTCTTTTCCCTACGAGAAGGGATAATAGTTCCAAAATTCACAGGGATTTCTTTCCTCTGTGTGGTGCTTGAAGACCTTGAGGTATAGAGGTAGGTGTTCACACAAGGTTTGAACTACTGCAATCCAGAACAAAAGTAAAACAAACAATTGGGTGTATCACGTAATTTTATTAGCAGATTTAGGCTGGACTTAAACTCATCCAACTTTCTTTCCTTCTGTCCTCCTGTTTAACAGGGCAGGGGAACACTTAAAGAAAAATCAAACCAACAAGCAAATAAACAAGCCCACCTTTTCCAAGGGCAGAGCCCACCACAACCCTTGCTCCAGGAGGAGTGGGCACAGATACTTTCACAGCCTGCAATATGGGCTGCCAGAGCCTGAACATACAACTCTTGGTACCAAAACCAAGCATTAGTCACTAAATGACACATCTCTCCAGTTGGTATCTAGATGGCCACAGCTAATTACACCATCTGAGATTCCAGCAGACATCTGGGTCTACAGCATCTTCGCATATCCCCATGTGGCTTAATACAGATGTGGAACAAGCTCATAGAAAGGAGGCAGAATAAAGAACAGCTGTATAACACAAGTACCTTAGATACTGTTAAGTTAAAGCCCTGCCACTGAGTCCTGCTAGATTATGCAATTAAATCAGCAGCCCTTCATAGCTGGCTGTGGGGATGGCAACGAACATAAGAAACACAGACGTTTGCCTTTGTGTGCAGCTACAAAGAAATTATCTGCCATTTTACTACAGGGTTTGACTAACATACACTGAAGCACTCACCATCAATTAGCCATTTAACCTAGCAGATCAAGCTGTGATCTGAAGAGACTGAGATATGGGTAAGTGTTCCTCTTGCAGAAACCATAGGGTCTGGCCAGAGGATGAGATAAGCAGGTATAATCCAATGAATTGACAAATCCTGTGTTTCCAGGAATTAACAAAATCCACAGCATATTTTCATTTTGTACTCTCTTCCACTTTTATGATAATCTCAGCAGTTTCCTACCTCAGTAGGGAACAACACATTCCTGGGAAACAATGCAAAAATGTCAGTTAAAGATATGATACTCTACTCTACTTCACAGTGTATGAATCTATCTTTTGTTTGTTTTTAAATAAGCAAAAAACCATAAATTAAATATGAGGTGCTTTTTGCAGTTTGCAGGCAGCAACAACAACAAAACTTGATAGTGTAAACGTCTGCTATTTGGGGTTAAAACATCCCTGGAAATCAGCTATTGCATAAAAACTAATCAAGACAACTATTTGGTGTCTACAATCTGGGTTTGAATTTTTCCCCTGAAAAATGAGGTAGCAATATCAGGGTAATGTTCCAGGGTAACGTCCACAAGACCAGCAACAGGAACCATAATTAGGCCATCTTCCCACCTGGCTGTGACTGAAGATGATTTGAAATGAAGCATTGAAAAGATGTTTCCTTTTCCATTCTGCACCCTTCTGCTTCCGGGTCTCCCGTCATCACTTCTTCCTCAACTGTCCCCACAGGATATTGCCAAAAAGCCTTTATATGACTGCTTGGGAACTGATAAAGTAGAAAATAAACATTTTTTTCTTCCTGAGGACAAGGTGCCACACAGAGACAGGAATGAGAGGTTGGCAAGTGATAAATACTTAAACCAGCTTAATCTATTAGAAAATTAAAAAAATTGTGCCACTGTACCCTGCATCAGATCACTGTGTTCAGGCCTCTGAATCTAACAGATACAGCAGAGCTGCACAAGGAGGAGATGGAAAAGGACAATTTGCACCCAGTCCCCACCACACAAGGCGCAGTTCACTGCCTGAGGTAGTCTGTTGTGCTTTGTTCCCTGAAGCACATTTCTTTCATCTGTGCTGAACACCACAGTGTGTCCAGTCCAATTTCAAAGGTCTCCAAGCAATAAAGGTTTATGGCTTTCCTGGGGCAACTGTTCCACAGCCAAATGGATTGATCTGGTTTGACTTCAAGGGAACAGTTAAGGGGAGGCTTATATTTGTGTCTCACTGGGAAAACACATCTGCACTTAAGAGCTCTCCTAGAACAATTTTATATATACACATGGCGACAACATCGCTTCCAAATGCTACATGGCAATCTTATGTCCCATCACATTAACCTTTCATTCCCACTGAGGCAACAAAGACTCAGCTTGTCCTCATCCTCATATTCACCAAATGCCACGCGGTGAGGAGCAACAGTGCAAAACAACACCGAGAGCATCCCCAGCCTCCTCGGAGCACAACAGCTCACCATTGCCTTCAGAAAATATTCAGTGCCACTCCCATGGTCACATGGAGGGATGAGCAGTGGGGCTTTTCTTTTCCTCAGGTTGATTTCCAGGAGCTACAGCTCACCACATGCAGTGCATGACCAGCTGTGCTAACAGGCAGAGGTGGCAACATGAGGGGCATCCAATGGGACTGCTCCTACCCAGAGCAGCCTGTTCTTATGCTGGTTAACAGGCCACAAAAATATGACTTTGCGGTGAGCTTCATGTCACAACTGAGCATACCTAAAGTTGTGCCATCACTTAAACGTGTAGTTGAACACTCTATACATTCCCAGCTATGTCTTCTTGCCCTTCTTGCTCCTTCCCTCATGCAATTTCAGGCTAACGTGAACCAGTTCAGCTAGATACACTGGAAAAAAAAAAAATCACTGCTTTTATATTTTATAGGATTATTATTCTGCTGGCATTAATACTCCAAGCTGGTGTACTGATGGGTAACATAAGTTCTGTGTCAAGGACAAAGGGCCACCTTCCCCCAGGTAACCTGTAAATTGACTTGGGCACATTATCAAACTGTAGCCCAGGTCAGCTCATTCTGAGACCTCAAGCAACCCAAACAGGTCAGGAGTCCAGTCTAGATACATCAAGGGAATAAGGGCATCCAAGCAGTGGTCTGGCACCTGACAAAGTCCTGGAGGTGTGGGCAGAGCTGAGGTGACCTGCAGTGCTGCCCACGGCAGAGATTGACGGTGGAGCAACACAGTAAGTGGGTCTGAGGAAAAAGCCTTTCAAGAGAACTGCACAGAAATGAGACCAAGAGGGAACTGAGCACTGCAAATGTGACATTGAGGGATAGTCAGAGACATACAAAATAAGAGCAGGATGAAAGCTGAAAGCTAAAGGAGCACAAACTTTCAAGAAGATGTAAATAGCTTCTATATTAAAGGCAGTTAAAAGGCCAAGGAGGAAAAGATTGTGATAGGAGCCGTAAACTTAGATTACTTGCATCAATAAGAGAGAATAAACTGTTGTGTAATATGAAGGGGCCCTGCAGTCAAAAGGCAATTGGTGTTGGAAAGAGGTTTCTTAAGAGATAATCCCTTCTCAGTTCTCTGATATACAGCCTTGCTACCGTATGCCTCGCGTTTGTTCGTTACAGTGATCTGCCTAACTGCCTAATAAACATCATTCCGTCTGTCATCGGAAAAGGAGTTCATGACTACAATAAAAAGCTTGGATGCAATTCAGCAATCCAAAACGCCACGGCTCTAATTTATTCATTCATTTAGTTTTCAGTGGTGCAATGACACTGGCCACAATAGTATTACATGAGGCTGGTTTAAGTATCCAGGAGAGCTCAGGGAGCGGAAAATTCAATTCCCATTGCCATGGTGAGCGATGTATACCACCAAAGAGAGCTTAACTCCCAGGGCAAGAAGGGTGGTCTCCCTGCAATATTCCTTTTGAGCGCAGACACTGTACTCACAAAGAGCATTATCAGAAGTCAGAACTCATTACTCCGACTGGGGGTGAAGATCCCTCCAAATCTCATTTGGGTGGAAGCTCCTCCCAGAGAGCGGCAGGGAGGAAAATATGCTGCTGACAATCATCAAATAGATTTACTGTATCACACATTAAAGAAGTCCTTTGCAAAGCTGTGCAAGGGCAACGTTTTCTAATTCCTTATGAACTGTCACAAAGACGGGCCTTCTGAGGACTCCCCTGCCGCTCAGCTGACACTAATTCAGCTGATTTTGGATATTTCCTAAAGCAGAATGGCACAGGAACACAAACAACTTACTTCATTGACCCTTCACACCGTAAAAACGAGTTGTGTGGACCATTTGCAATATAAAGTCCTTGTGGTGGGCACAGCTTGCCTTTCCTCTGTGGAGCTGTGGCAAAAGATGTCTTTGACACCCGTCTTCTGGTGCTCACCCTGAGGTGATGCCTTGGACAAGGGGTGAATGGGGTACCATGTTTTGGCACTCACTGCGTGCCCAGAGGCTGCCGTGCAGTGAATCAGGGGGGAGCTGCTTTGTACCCAGCTTTACGTAGCTCCTGACAGACCTACGAGCACAAGTCAAGACAATTTTATTCATATAATCATAAAAACAACAGCGGCTTGCAAATGTTTACATGTTCAATTATATATAAGCCTTCCCCAGTGAGTTCATCTGTCTTGTTTTGCTTTTCTCTGTCAGTCAAAATGCCTCTTGAATGCAGAAGGTGAAAGCTGCAAATGAATGATGAAGCTGAATGTCAGTAAAATTTTCCTGTCAGCAGGGTCCAGAAAAAGCGGGAAGAGAGAAATTGGGATTTGTATTCTCTTCTGAAGTGTTCTCCGGGTTGGAATTGCCTCAGTTTAGCATCTTGCCCTTTTTAAGAAACCCTTTTGCTTTGGTGAATGCTATGCTATAATTATACTTTTTTTTCCTCCAGCATTGGAAAACAGGAACACCCCTTGGTCTGTTATCACTACTTAGAGCAAATTCCCCAGTCAGACTTCCTTCCTCAGCCAGGCGAGGCTTTTATAGACAGAGCCATAACGATGATGCTTTCTGATGGGAGTGGAAAGAGAGAAAGGTGGCATGGTATTTTACTAAAATATCAGTTTGACTCAGAAGGTAGGAGTGAGCTGCCTGTAGGAGCAATCTGCCTCATACCAGTGGGAGAGACAACGAGAGAAGGTCAAGGTAAGTCAAACTGGTTTGCATTTGTGGCAGGTAAAGTGCTCGCCATGGGGCTATGGCAGCTTAGTTGATATGGAACAGCTCAAGTCCTGCATATTTAATGGACAATGTCAGTCCTGCTTTTTCATGGAGAGGGGCTGCCTACACACAGATGCTGGGGAAGACAAGAGCAACTTCTATGTCCTCCTTGTTCCTGCTCAGTTTTCATTCATCCTCCCCAGCTATTAAAGGGAAGATGGGAAAGTGGATGATCTCTTTAACAGCACTTTCCAGGTCAAAATTCAAGGTGGAGGTGTCCAGAAACAGGTTGACTCAGTCCTTGCTTGGTGGGGGGTTGTATCGGGCACTGGTGACTGCTACTCATCATCAAGAAATGAAACGCATAAGACACTTAGCAGACAGTCATGAAAAGTACATATTTGCCCACAGTAGAAGAAAAAGGAAATCATCGCAAGGTTTCTTGCCTTAACTTGCCATTTTTATTTTAATAAGACTATTTTTACTGGAATTTCAGTAGAGGAAAATCTTAGCTGACACATTTTAGGTCAGCCAGTGTGACTGATTTAATACAGATGGAAGAAGCTAGGGGTGAAGAGTAGAAAAAATAAGACATTAATATACAGTAAATCCTATTTCAGCTCCTGGGAAGAATATTGCTTTTTCCAGGGAGTGAATGAAATGCTTATGTCAGAAAAAAAAATCTCCAAAGAGTTTGTTTGTGGGTCTCTTTCCTCACCTCAACAGCAAAAAAAGAGTTAATGCTGCTGCTGCTTGACATCAACTTTATAGCCGAGGAGATTATCGTGATCCTCTTATGGATGTGGCACCTTTCCTAAAAGGCAGCGGTCTGTGGGCAGTGCCGGGGATGGGATGGGATGGTGTGGGGAGGAGAGCAGCCCTGCTCTCTGCCTTGTGAAACTGTGGGGAGGCGTCAGACGGACGGAGCTAAACTAGGTCAAATCACTGCATCCGAGCCAGGCAAGAAAAAACCAGTGCAGATGGGGAGCAATAGTTGGGTGCCCAGTTTTAGGGGATGTTGCGGTGTGTGCGGAGGTTGGGTTAGATTTTTGCCTAATCTCTTGGGAGAAATGCATTGTTTATCGGCATTATTGTGCCAACAGTTTGAATGCAATATTTATTAGTGCATTATACAATAAGCCTAAGATCTTTGTAAAGGAAGAGGAAGATGTTTGCTTGGTCTCAAGCAGAACACCCAAGTGCAGCCAGGTCCCACTTTTCCTCCCCCAGAAGTTCATTAGTGAATGAATTGCTCCGAACAGCTCTGTCTCTCTTTCTTCCCTGCCCTCCCCCTTTCCTGTCTTGAACTGCCAGCAGAGAATCAAGCTTTTGTTATCACTCAGGCTGTTGGTGAACTATAGCCTTCTCCACCAACCTTATGCGCCCCCATGGACCATGTTCCAGCCTGGCAGTGGGTGAAAACGGTCCTCTTCCATCCCCCCAGAGGGATCAGGAGCCAGAGCTGTCCTGTCCCTGTGCCTGCATATGTTTCAGGGCTCTTCAGCACAGAAACCAGGGATTTGCAGCCATTGAGGTGATACCAGCAGAGGATTTCGAGCATTACTAGGAGGGAGAATGGGTTTAATGGATGCTACTTCATTTCTAGGCTCTGTCTCCATGATATGCAGCCCAGTCTAAGTGATATATTGGCAACAAAAATGTGGGAAGAGACAGAATAAGCCTTGGTTCTGTGACACTGAGGTGTCCCATTAATGGAGTTTATTTTTTCCCTCTGATCTTCTTAAGTACATTAAAAAATTGCATTGGATCCTAATTTCCTTTTCTAGATGTGAAAGATGTTGTAAGGGGTATCAGCTATGCAACCCAATTACACTGTTAATGCATCTGTGAAGTCTAATTTGCAGGTACATTTTCAGATACAAGTCAGAAGCATCTAAGTGCAGTCTCTTAAGGGTGTAAGTGGAACATATTGTGGGGCCAGTTTTTATGCTGCAGGAGCTTCAAGGGGTCAGTGGCAAGGAGCTGGACTAAAAGGATGGAGAATCTTTTGTCAAATTTCAACATGCTTTGGATCATGCCTGTGGTAAGAAAGAGATCACAATGGTTCTCATCTATGGTTGTGGCAACCAGATGCCACTGTTTGGTTATTGAGGTTTTATTTCCAGGAAGCATTTAAATCCGCTATTTTATCAATGCATCTCCTTTTTATAATATGAGTGACAGATGGAGTAAGTGGAAATTGCATAATAAAATGAGCAGAAGCTGATATCAGTTTGAGGTTGTTCAGACACTGATGATTATCTCGTGCTTTGAGTAACAGACATCTGCATGCCTCTCATTAAAGAAGGAGTCTTGGAGATACCATGTCACAGCTGCAGGTTTCCCTAAGTTTTATAACTGGTTTGACTACCTAAACCTCAATGTTGTGATATCTTAATAGATTTCAACAGACTTGACTTTCCAGGACTCATTGGCTTCTTTGCATTAACATCAAAGTCCCACAAAGGCAAAACCCACTGTGGGATTTACAGCATGTAAACAGTCAAATTAATCTGGAGCTCGGTGAGAGATTAACACAAAAGAGGAGAAAGGTGCAAAGCACAATTTAATTAGATCATTATACTCACCAATAACCAGCACATGGATTATGAAGGTTCAACTTTATTGAAGTCCTGGACTATGCTTATTTTGGTAGAGAGCTGATATTCCCGTGTAATATCAAGTTCACTGAGTAGTAATAATAACAATTCATATTATTTGGCCCAAATCCAAGTGTGATCACCTTATGCAGGGACAAACTCGTGGTTTAGATTTCCTGCACTCAAAAGCACTGAGCAGAAATAATTTAGCCAAAGTAAGAGCTAGTGTTTCGAGACAGTGGAGAGAGAGAAACACACATGAAAATCTCCAGAGGGTGACCCAGTCCTAAATCAGACCTGCTTACACTAAATCTGGGCCCCAGTCATCATTATCCATGAAGTCTGGCTGAGGCTGTAATCAGTGACTGACAGGCAGTGAGCTTAATCTTGCTATCTCCATCTCTCAAAGGTTGCAAGTCTGCTGGGATGGATCACGGGCCAGCCCATGAGCTAGGATGGCTTGCTGGGCAATTTTAAGAAGAAAAATGTTCCTCAGAATAGCCTTAACCAAATGGATCAGAGTCACAAAAACCAGACACAGCTTGAGAAGGAGTGATGGGAACAAAAGCCAAAGGGATGGCTGAAACCAGAACACTTGTAAACTAGGAAATGCAACTTTTGTGAGCTGAATAGCAGTGAGATGGATATGAGCTAGCAAGGACGTGGAATGATGGGGACGAGAGTTCATATGGGAGGAGAGATTGAATGGGAACTGGAAGTGAGTCTGCGTGAATCTAATCAGTAGATTAATGAAGAGCCAAGAGAGTAAAAAGCAAAGGACTTATTTTTTTGCTCGGAGGGATAAGTAAAGTGCATTTGTCCCATAGGCATACTCACAGATCTATCTGTGCTGCTTAATAAACCCCACGCCAAGATGCTGGGGCACTGAGTGGTGAGTGTCCACACTGTCAATCACTCTGAAGCTTTAAACCTTTCCACCTGGGCCACATTGCTCCCTTTAGCACCAACTCTGCACGGCCCTGGGGAAATCACTGATTCAGAAGTTGCCCAAAAACTTTTCACAGCTCTGCTGGTTGTTCAATGTACTTTTAACTGATCGTAGAGGCCATTTATGCCTAACTTGCTGCTCCTTAACACTATCAAAATGGAGGAAAACATTTCTAATGCATGTAAAATTCAAGCCCTGAGCTTCTTCAAAGACTCCAACAGCTTAGTTACTATGAATCATTCTGTTATGAGTCATTATGAAATCTGTAAGGCTGCTTCTCGTTTATCTAAGAACAATCAAAACCTTCATCACAGACTCCCTTTGTGCAAGATCAGTTGGTGTATTGAACAGTTGCGTACTGTGACACGAAATAACTTTTTTTGAGAATGCTTTTTTCTTGTAATGGAGTATTAACTGCATTTGTACAATACAGAAGTACATTATTTTCTGCATGGTTTTGTTTCCAGCCACATTACCAGGCAGAAAAATTACTTATCATTCACAAATGTCAGTTCTGAAAAATATTTCTAAGGCACAATAAATCATACAACAAAAGTGCTCTAAGAAAGCCCCTTACTGCTTCATTCATACCCTGGAGCCTGCTAATCATTACATATAAAACACATGCTTGTTCTAATAAAACGCATTAAGATTTTATGGCACAGTGTCTTGAAATCGCTCAGAAACAACCTAGAAATGTCATTAGTGGGTGACTGTGCCATGTGAATTATAGCTTTTGCTCAGTATATTATTTCATACTCTGAGAAATTTGATCTACTCAACCCATAATTATTTTTGTTTTCATCTGAATATTAACCCCGCTTCATCTATGGGTGAGTGACTAACCTGGCTCCAAGTTCATTCTCCTCGGAGAGCAGGGCGCACGCCAGCACATTAGGAAAACAAAGAGCCAGTCTCTGTTTCGTGTTAAGCTGAAAACATCTGGTAAAATAGTTCTTGTTATATTTGGTACACCCTGAATGGCTACTTCGAGATGATAGCAGGGCAAGCACCACTATTTCAGAGGAAAAAGGGTAATAATGAGTTATTTTCTCACTTGGCAAAGAAGATGCTAAATAAATCATGCGAATTATTCAGTGCTGAGGGGCACGTTATATTTTCTATTTCTGCTCTCTGCTCAGTCTGACATGATTTTAGTACATCCAGAGGTGAGAGGAAAAGGCCTTTCTTAATCTCTGAAGTATGGCTTCCTCAATACTGATGTTAAATTGGTTTTTTTCTAGGTGAATGGTCAGAATCTGGGGCAGCTGGAGTGGCTGCAAGCAATGACAGTGCAAAGTTAAATCAACATCTCCATAATCCTAAAGCTTCTTCTACAACTGGGCAGGTCTTCCCCGTTTTCCTCCTTTTCCTTCCTGCATCTTTCCAAACAGTGTGCTGAGCCAAAGCCTTGTGTTGGCAAATTTCTCCGCATCCTTATGTCGCCCCAGAAGTCCCAGCAGGGAGGATGCTCGCAGCTGCTGTGCTTATGTGCAGCCCAATCCCACTGGAGAGAGCGTGGGGAGCAGATCCACGAGCAGCCTTCCCCACGAGATTTATGCCTCCCTGCTCGGAGCTCAGGTCTGACAAAAGTTATGATACCTGAAAGTACTCTATCAGAATAGCAATAAACATTCACTAACGCAACAGAGTGCCTGGCTTTCATGAAGCCCTTTTTCACAGGCACTTTAAACAGAGGATTACAGTCCCCTTGACGTAGCATAAATCCTGGGTGACATGTTGGATGTCATGAATCAAATCCACACTCCAAGAGCTGCCGCCAGACAGCTGGCTCCTGAAGGCAAGGGGAGAGGAGTGCAGGAGGACTGCCCCTTCCCTGCCTCACCAAGCTTGTTCAGCACGAGAGCTACGAGGCCATCGAGCTAATCAGCATCAGAAAAAAACATATTTCAACATCTCTAACATGTCATGTCAATCCTTGCTACACTGCCTTGATAATTTGTCTCAGCTGTCTTCTTCGGCCTTCCACACTGTGAGGGATACTAGCTTTTTGGGTAAATTATAACTCCTGGGATGCTTTCCTTTTGTCCTGGGACATGTGTTCATCACCAGCTGGACCATTCTAGTGACTCAATTCACATCTGTCTGCAGATCCACACTTTGACCAAGGGACTGAGAAGACCTTCCAGTTTTCACCTCCTCTGTTGTATCCTGACTCCATGCTGGGATGAGGACATGTATGCACATCCCCTGGCTTCATAAAATCATAGAATGATTTGGGTTGGAAGGGACCCTAAAGATCATCTAGTTCCAACTCCCTGCCATGGGCAGGGACACCTCCCACTAGAACAGGTTGCTCAACCAGCTAAACCAGCAATCTGGCTTAACCCAGGGACAGAAGTGTGGAGGGTAACCATAGAACCAGGATCCCACAGTACATTGGAAACACCACTGCTCTGCTCATCAGAGAGGCTAATCCAAAAAAGCTGGGGGATACTGGGTGGGAAACGGGGGATTTTTATTGTTTCACTGGCCTTTATTGTTTTCTCAAGTGCACCCAACTGCATTCATAAGCAAACACAGGTTTGCATTTGGGGAAGGGGAAAAGACCCAGCTTCCTTCTCAAAGGTAAGTATTTTGTTTTACATGCAGTACACACTTTGAAATTATGTTGGTTTGAATTGCAAAGGTGTAAACTTGGACTAGGGATTGCAACTTCATCTGAGAAGCACATGCTATTCAGGTGTTCTCACTACTCATGACTGGGCTAGCTGCTCACTACTTCTTTGGCAGCGACTGCAAAGCAGACTTTTTTGAAATAGATAAATGGGAATAATTCCATGTAACACAAATACAGACTGATCAAGTATAAATAGCTCAAATATGGACAGACGTAGGAATTACGGCAGACTGCATTTTGAGAAAGACTGCTTGTCTTTCTAAGAGGCTGGTGACAGCATCAGCCAGATTAATATTTCTTCCTTGAATTCTGATTGTCAGAGAATTGAACAATGGCTTAAAATATAGCTATATGTTATACTCACATTGTTTCTCTATAAATGATGACTGTAAAACTTTCAGACATCGCATAAGCACCATATACTTCTGGTGTGAAACCAGAAAGCTTGCTTAGTCCATGTGGATATTTGTAAAGCCTTAATTCTCATATTTCAAAGGCGTATATCCTTCCTATATGACATGTAGCCTATTTGATGTTACCAAGTTATATAAAAACCCCAAGTCTCCTGTAAATTAAAAGGAAGGGAAAGATTCTAAGGCAAAATGTAAATGGAGGAAATGACTCAGATATAGAAGGAAATAAGCAATCTAAGCAGCTGTAGTATCACAAATGCAAAAAATAATTTCAGACATAAGAGAAACATGATCCCCAGTGACAGCTATACACCTGTAGATATAAAGATGTAGAAATACAGAATTCATATTATAATGTCTTTTCCACTTGGAAAGTCAACGTCATATATCTTTCTTCAGAATAATGTAAGTAAAAACTCCCAAAATATGTCTTTAAGGAAAGGCAGTACTTAAGTATTACCATCCTGGGTGAAAAATAAATAATGAAAAGGTTAGAAAAGTGATGGGGAAGGACATAGAAAATATACAATAAGAGCAGACTGAGTTTAACTCAACAGTAACAGAAGATTAATATTGATCTGGAAATAAGAAATCCGTCATCCAGTTCTTCTGTGGTGATGGTACTCTTGCTTCTACAAATACCTTGGGGCAGCCAAGATGTGCAACTCAGTTATAGATTGTGGAATAGAATAGATTGAATGAAACAGTTTTATTCTTGAATCTGTCATTTTTCAAATAAGAATTTTTTTTTACCCTTCAATTCTAAAAAGTTTATTAGACTGAAGATGGAATCACTGGCCTAAAAGGAGGGTGAAAGATCTTTCTCTCATGATCAAAGGTCATGTCCAATAGTAAATTTATAGCTCCTGTGAACTCCAGGATCTCATAAGAAAAGTTAAAATTTTCTTCCCCAGGAATGAGTGTCCCATCAGTCTGATTAGGGATTCTTATTAATGTGATTTCTTCTTTGTAGCATTGTTTGATCTTTCTGATGTACAACATAAAAGTCTTACACCACCACCCAATGCTCACAGCTCGCCCACTTTTCATTTAACCAACAGTCTTTTTGGTTTTGCAAAATCTTGAAAAAATCTCATTGTTCAAAGTATGAGAATTATTTTTAATGCTCAGAAATGGAAATGAGGAAACCGTGCTGCAAAACAGGAAGTTTTTTACCCTAAACTCTTTCACACAGCAACATGTAAGAGTAAGTCCCTATAGACTGAAGTCAATTTAAACATCTTTTACGTTTTTATTAGACATTTCTTTCTGGGCTTTCTAAAGAAGATACTGCTTAATGCACCTAGTTTTTCCTTTCATGCTGACACAGGGGTTAATGTCCTAAAATTCTTGTGGATTCCTCACTGCTAGGCCAAAAAAGCTCATTTTTCTCTTTATTGAATTAATTACATAAAAGGCAGAAGAAAATCTTTTACACTTAACAATCTACAGTCAAACGCAGTGAGACAGTTGCAATTTTATAGAGCATCCTTCACTAAATGAAATCCTAACAAATGAAAGTTCAGCACAGAGAAATAATGCATCTGTTCAAACTTTCATGTAAAATCTTTTGCCTTTAACCTCTGTTATATCAAAGTTTCCACTTATATCTAGAGCTACAAAGTCAAATTGATTGCCTATGTTAGAAGTGGATGGTTCCTTTAAAAGCTTTCTCCTTTAAAATCATTTTATGCAGTCTTCAAAGCAGTAACATCAGAGATATTAACAGCCTCAGAGGCTTTATTTTAAAGACTACATAGAAAAAATGAAATATTTTAATATTAAAAAGGCTTTTATATAACCCCCCTAGTCAGGAAGCGGGGGGAGAACCTCTGCTAAACCTTTTCAAAGTATATGAGCCAGTTTTTGCTGCAGTTCCTGTCTCAGGCTGGGTGTCAAATTGTATTATCTCCCCTTCCGTTGCTCCATCCATGAGGAGGGAAGCTGAGAGTGTTACTGCTGGTGGCATACGCACTGTGACAGCATCAGTATAGGAAGGTGTATCTTGGCAAGTGCAGCAGTCAATATGCAAAATATAAATCGATTACATTTCTTTGTATCTTTAATAGCTGTTGTCCGCCAGACTAAAGCCATTCAGACTTAGTTCCACACTCCTGATAGCACTTGGATGATGCAGTAGGACTTGCTTTCAATAGGCATTACTTATCTTCTGTCAAATATTTCTTCACCTATCTGTGAAGCTATTCACACAGTTTCACTTCGATCAGCCACGAGCCTCTGTGAGGAAGCACTCTACCTTGTTGCAGGCTCATTTCCAACAAGAAATATTTCTCCATGACCAAACAGTTATGTACTACCCAGTTATGTTGCTGGACAACAGGATGACCATGAGTCAGCAATGTGCCCTTGTGGCCAAGAAGGCCAATGGTATCCTGGGGTGCATCAAGAAGAACATGACAGCAGGTTGAGGGAGGTTATTCTGCTGCTCTACTTTGCCCTGGTGAGACTCCATATGGAGCACTGTGTCCAGTTCTGGGCTCCCCTGTTCAAGAAGGACAGGGAACTGCTGGAGAGGGCACAGCAAGGGGCCACAAAGATGACTAAGGGCCTGGAGCATCTCTCATATGAGGAAAGGTTGAGGGACTTGGGTCATCTTAGTCTGGAGAAGAGAAAACTGAGGAGGGATCTGATCAGTGCTTATAAATACTTAAAGGGTGGGTGTCAGGAGGAAGGGGTCCACCACTTTTTTCAGTGGTGCCCAGTGACAGGACAAGAGGTAACGAGCACAAACTTGTACATAAGAAGTTCCATCTAAACATGAAGAGGAACTTCTTTACTTTGAGGGTGGCAAAGCACTGGAACAGGCTGCCCAGAGAGGTGGTGGAGTCTCTGTCTCTGGAGACATTCAAAATCCACCTGGACATGCTCCTGTGTAAGCTGCTCTAGGCAGACCTGCTTTGGCAGGGGGGTTGGACTAAATGACTTCCAGAGGTCCCACTTCTCAAGCCTGTCCAGGTCCTTCTAAATGGCATCCCGTCCCTCAGATGTGTCAACCACACCACTCAGCTTATTGTCATGTGCAAACTTGATGATGTAGCAATGCATTGCCTGGACTTCTCTCTGATTCTTTTTATTTGAACTCTCATGCAAAATCTGAAAGAAAATTCCAGTATATTTCTGACAACCCAGCTGCATCAAAAATCCTCCCGGTTCTACCACCTGACTATCAAGTACTTCAAAGCTAAGCTTCTTTCCTCTTTTTTCCCCTTTCCAAGGCTTTATTCATGTCAGAGAATGTCACAAAACACCTGGAAATCACACACAGGAAATAAATTTGTAGAAATGCTCAGAAAGAGGAAAAAATCTCCTCCCCTCTACCACAGCCAGTGTTCAATAGATGTATAGTCCGTGTGCTGGGAGCAGATGCCACAAAAATGTTAGGAAATGTGGCCAGGATGGAAATGTGACTCTGTCATGGACATTCCAAAAAGAGAGGGAAAATATGGTTTGCAATTATTCGGCAGGCAACCTGCACACCTTCTCAGCCTCTTAAACTTTGCTCCAGATGCAAATAGTACTCTAAAAAAATCATACTCTAAAAAGAAAGACTTGAAATATAATAAGCTTCTATGAACAGCTTTAAACTTAGGATCTACATTCATGACACTTTAAATACAACAGATGGATCCACATAATTAGCATCTTATCTGCATATATTTGTAGATAAGAAAAGAATACTCTTAATGAGCAAGCAGAGAGCCTATATTTTCCTAATACTCCGGAGCCTTTGGGCCACAGCTTTATCTTGGCACTAAGATTTTTACCAGCATCACAAGGATCAGGGCAGGTGGAGGATGCCTTAATCTTTAAAAAGTAAAGAAGGTTTCTTGGTGCCCTGCCTCTCTCACCTCCCCACCCTCTCACTTTCCAGGATTCAAAATGCAAAGGGAAGAACAAGAATAACTTTAGAAAAGAACCAACCTTACTTCAAACACTGTTATACCATTTAGACTTAGCTTTTTAAAACTGCCAGTAATTATATGGAGCCTGACACAGCTCCTGCTACGAACCTGACATTCTGTTGCAGCCAGTATTTTCCAGGAAAGACAAACCATTTTTGCTTGTATGTTGTGATAGATGCTCCAGGTATAAGAAATACCCATAACAGATCATCTTATTTCTTCTTTCAGAGATCAAAATTAATCTTATAAAATAAAACAAAAAAAAAAAGAGAGAAGTCAAGAGATAATATAGGCTTATAAAAAATTTATAAAGGAGAACCTATACTTGATTTTTGAAAATTCAACTTTTTCTGCTTTTAATCGACCAGAGTTTGGTTGAATATTGGGTTCCAATATTAACAGCATTCACAAGCTGACTAAAATGAACCTATAGTTCATTGACTTCCATTTATCCTGCCTTGAACTATTTGAGCAACTAAACCAGAAGCCGTACAACAATAAACAAGTCAGTGGAGAGGTAAAAAAAATCATTCTGATGTCTGTTACCCTCACTCCGATAGGAAGAATATTCACCGGAATGTTGTTTTAGGTCACTGTTGCTGAATTACTTCCCCATGAGCACCATGTAAGTATTGAGGAAACATTGGAGGAGACAAGAGCTGTGGACTGGTGAGCAACTTCCACATGTGAAGGATCTGAAGGAAACATTCCTGATGGAAAAAGTGTGGGAAGAAACAAGTGGAACCATTTTAAAAATGAGAACTAACACTCTTGTAAATACTTTTAAGGTTGGGTTGTTTGTTTTGGTTTTTTCCTGCACTGGCCCTGTATGCTGAAAAAAAAATAAATCAGAAAATTCTTCATATTTGAACTTGGAAACTGGACCAGATTTTTTAATTGACATTTTGGTAAAAATGAATTTATACTTGAAATTCTGAACTTGATAGTTTCTGACAAACTTTAGAAGGAAAGTCAGATGTAAAGTTCAGATTTGAATAATGCAAGTACTGAGCAGCAGGGACAAGCAGCTACAGACATAATGTGTTGAAGATGATTAAAGTCAGAAAGATGTGTCTACAGATTCAGCACAG
>BJBW01006147.1:37981-54714 GCA_004320125.1 Scolopax mira
TGATATTCAAGCCATTCTGAATACCCACAATCAGCTTAAATATTATAAAACAGCAAGCTGCATCCTAATCTCCATCCCCTCTCCCACTTCATTTATTTTTCATTTAGCAATAAGTTCCTTAAGTTACTACTGAAATCCTTTCTCTGAGCACCATAACTAATTAATCCCTCTGCAAATGGGGAGTGTTGTTCCAGAGGAACTGCTAATATGGTGCTTGTCAGTTCATTTGATAGTGCTCGATACACGTGGCAAAGCCTCAACTTCGTGATCAAAGTTGCATTGACACTTATACAAATGAAAGCCTTTTTAGGTCTACAGAGGAAATACATCCAAGGCTATAAGCAAGAATGTGAAAATTGCTCTGATTTTATTGATTCTGCGAGCTGGCACTCAGTCCCACGTCTTCCACATATACCCTGCCTTTGGACATTATGTGCCTCTTCTTGGGTTTCACCTTCCCCTCGACAGCAGCCTTCTTGGCAGTAAACAGGGGATGTAAAGTGTGAATCCTATCACACAGTGAGTGAGCATCAGGCAAAAGGCATTGTCCCTACCGGCCACCGTGTCCCAACTTTCAAGAAGTCCCAGGAACAACATCATTTTGTGGCCAAGAATTGCTGAATGATTAAAACTCAACCAGATGCACTGCGCCTCTGTGGAAAATTCACGAAGGTTATCCTTTGAAAATGCTAATCAAAAGAAAAATGATTCGCTTTGGTACCAGCCACTCTTTAAAATAACAAAGAGTGTGCTCCTTTGGATTGCAAGACTATTTGTGTAAAGACAGGAAGAACATTGGTTTAGCATAATGATGAGGTCATGTTGTCAGAAGCCAGCCCAGGAGAATGCTTCCCCAGGGGCCACAGGTTTAAGGCAACAGAAGGAATCGCCGTACTGGACTGCAGGGATTATTTTTAACTATGCAAACAGCACACTTCACTCTGCATTTGTGAAAACGAAGGCACGGGGTGCTTTTTCACAATTCAGCAGCACATGGGCTTTTGGCATTGCAGAGTCCGTATACAGTTTGAAACCCCAATGAATAATAGGTATTGATAAGCATTACAAGATGTATGTGTACACTGTTTCAACTGACCATGTTCGCTTTTTGAGACTCAGGACTCTAGCTGAGAATGTGTCCCAAAAGAGAGAAGGCTATCTTTGGAAACTATCTTTGTTTCCAAAGAACTTCACCAAGAAATTCCCAACTTTCTCCACACTTATTATTCTTAAAGTTCCTACCAATGACTGGAAGAGAAAGAAAATCCTACTCACAGATCAGAGCTTGACCAATACTTGGAAACTATTTTTAATACAGAGCTGTTGCTGAGAGTTTGGGTTGGTAATTCCTTAGTTTGTGCCTACCCAGGTACGAGACAGCCAAAGACTAACTAACTTCACTGATTGTCCAAGAAGGCAAAACAGATTTAAGCACAAAACTGTTAAAATATGTAACTGTATGAAGAAGTATTGCTAGGACAGTGCTATCCTCATAAATACATCTCTGCAGAGACAAAGCAGTGTAAACTTAAGCTTCAGGTTGCCCATAGCGGTTGTGGGATCTCCATTTGTGGAGGTATTCAAAGCTCATCTGGACATATTCTGAACAAGTTGGTGGATAACAGGTTGCCCAGGGAAGTCATGGTTGCCCCATCCCTGGAATTGTTCAAGGCCAGTGAGAGGTGCCCCTGCTCATGGCAGGGAGGTTGGAACTCGATGATCTTTAAGATCCCTTCCAACCCAAACCATTCTGTGATTCTATGATCTGTTTTGAGCAGGGGCTTGGACTAGAGACCTCCAGAGGTCCCTTCCTATCCTGTGACTCTAAGACAACTTAGAGCAGAACTGAGAAGAAAGTCCTGTTTCAAACAGGAAAACACTCATGACTTGACATTTCTGATTTCACTGGAGCAGAGTCGATATTACCCGCACTTTGCAATTCAGGGAACTCAGTTGCAGATGACTGGACTAATGTACCCAAACCCACACAGTAAATCAATGCACAGTCCCAGGTCTCAGGGCATTTCGGTCAGTGACCTTGCCCATAACCCTTTATTCCATGCTTTTTCTCAGATGAATCAGGGATTATCAAAATATGCCAGTTAAACAGAAAGCGGTTTGTATTTTGACCTCATTGGAAAGAGTTCTTTGAAGTGATTAATTTGTTTGTGCATTGTAATTTCATTTACACACAGTTCAAAGGTGGAGCATTCTCCTTTTTTATGGAAGCAATTAGAGCCTGTGCTATTTTCTAATTAAGTGACCCCCCGTCTTCTTCTAAGGGGCTGTAAACCAGAATTAAGATGATTCTAGGGGGAAAAAAAATCTATAATAGTAATTCATGCTAGTTGGCCCCAGATGAGGTACTGAATTCAGATGATGAAGTGAATTCCTCTATCAAAGGGTCTTATTCAACTGAGGTGTGGGAATACCCTCCTGTGATAAAAGCACATATTAGTCAAGAAATAGCTTTCAAGGATGGCTGCTGCCAACCAGCATAAATCAAGGACTGCAATTGATTAACTAATTTAAACACTAAAGACAGCTTTGGTTGCTATGGCAATAAAAGAAAGGTCGAAACCCTGATGACCTTGGAGGCTCATGATCCTCTGGAGATTTCAGAAACTAAAGTCTGGAAATATATTAAAAGATATAATGCTAGCCAGATTGCCTTGTAATGGCTTGGCTGTTTTGTCAGCTGGAAGACAGACTTCGCAGCATGTTTCGCACTAGTCTCCAGTGTGCAGCTAGCTCTGACTATCTGATATCTTTTCAGCATCAAAAATCATCTGGGACATCTGAGAGCCTCAAACACTTCCTTTGAGCTCCATTGTTGGCCTGTTACTCTCAAATATCAGTTCCCTTTCTCATCGAGCACTTCATTAACAAGTTCTTATTGCTAAGTTAGCTTCCTGGGTATCGGCTCCTAAATTCCTTGTACTTTTCATGCTACGTACTCCTTAGGGGTTTGATTCAGAGGCTTTTGCTGCATAAAAAGCCACTTTACAAAGTGGTAGAAAAGCAGCACCTGGACATCCCAGGAGAAACCATCACAGCCCACAGAGCTCAGTGGAGCCCTGCCAATTTGCACCACCTGAGGATGCGGATGGTGATATGTATGAAATACCTGGCCAAATGTTACACCCGACTGCTGCTTGATCTCGACTGTCCGCAGCAGAACATTATTAAGATCCTCCTGCTTTTACCCACCCAGACCCGAAAGCAGCAGGGAACTGAGAAACTCTACCTATATCAGGTCCGAATTCACTGTCATGTTTTAACAGGCATCCGTGAGAGGCGAGCAAAAATAAGATGCCTGTACGACCACAACAGCCTAGTTGTTTAAAGCGTTTGCCAAAAAGGTCTTAAATTTCAATAATTACAAAGGCGAGCCTATTAGCCTTCTGGGGGAAATATGCTCTTCATTTCGAGACATACAAAACAGTCATATATCTTATGTTTGAGTGCAAACACTGATTTCTTTTGTCAACATGGTAGGCACTTTTTCTGAAAACAGGGCTACTTCCATGCAGATGGGCTTTGCTGGTTCAAAATAAATGCTGTTTCTAAGCAAAAAGCCTCAGACCATAAAGATTATCTGTTATTCCCTATTGCATTCATAAAGATTCAGATTACAATCCAATCTTACTTTCTAGAAAATATCTAAGCATGCTTTCCTCAGTTTTTAATTAAGATGTTTATCTATAATTGGCATTACATTAGTATTGTATTCTACATTAACCAGGGCAGCAGCCACACTTGTTCTGCTGAAAACCACAGCCACCAAAATTACCTGCAAACTGGCAAACCCCCTGAAATAAATGCATTCTTGAGCACTTAATTTGTAATTTTGATTAGCCATTTAGGCTTATTTATCTGTTTACGGGTTTTAAAATGTTTTAAAAGCTGATCAATAAATTGGAGGGGCATGCTTCCCACTGGAGAGTGGGGATTTTACAGACACAGAAAAAGTCATTTTTGTCTGGGCATCAGAGAGGAAATCAGGATGAGAAGGAATCAGTCTGTTCATTGGCTCAAGGAAGGTGATGAAATGCACAGAGTGAGGACAATGCTTGAAGTTTTGTGTCAGAATGACACTAGAGACAGTGCCGGACTCATCTGCAGCATGGCAGGTATAGGGCACCCAAGAGCATCAGTTCAGCTAGAGTGGTCCCTTACTTTCCAGAAAGGAAAGGATCCAGCTGGCTGATTTTACTTTCCCTAACAAGAACACACTCTGGGTCAGCTCTATAGGACGTCGGGCTTATTTGAATATTAAATATTTTAATTGCCACATATCTTTATCCTCCCTTTTTTCTGCCCTGTATCCATGAAAGCTTTTGTGACAGCTGCATGCTGTATATTAATGTGAGAGCAGATTATGGCCCACTTGGGAATGTCAGTCTTGATGTGCAGAGCTAATTCTGCATCACTGCACCAAGAACAGAGGGCCTCAGGCTTCCACTATAGAACTGGAGGGTGGTGGAAAGGATTTCACCTGTAAACTTTACAGCTACCAGCACATCTACAACCTTCAACTTTACTGTACAGTACTGATATGTTATAAACCTATACCTCCATCCACAGGAGAGCTGCTGACACCCAGATATCCACCTCTTTTCCCTCCAGTAGGAGAGGGTTTCTGAGGAGAAGTGGTAGACACTGCGCTGGTCCCCTTCTGCATGGCACATCCACTCAAACTTCATTCTCAAGCTGTGGCGATAACCAGGCTTTTCACTAGGAAAGCTGAAATCCTCACAAGGAAAAGCGCCAAATGGGAAAGCATCAGGGATCTGGGTCCCTAAATTCCCCATCCATGGTTTCTCTTTCCTATAACTCTTCACAATCCCCAGCTTAAAAAAAAAAAAAAAAAAAAAAAAATAGCCCCTGGGTCTTTTTGACAACATTTCTAAATCTTGGCTTTTTTTCCCAGTCAAAGGAAGACTTCCAATGAGAAAAAAGAGGAATTGGCTTCAGGGGGAGAGAACCACCGGTGTGCCCATGCGAGTGCCTTTCCACCTGCCTCCCCAACTGCCCTGCGGTGCCTGCTCCACGAGGGGTTGTTTAAATGGCTTCAGCCCCTCTAGCTGGAGCCTTCCTTGAGCTGCAGCGCTGGGATGTGATGCAGTGTATCATCCTCGTGAGTGACTGTATCCTCAACTGGGGAGATTTAATGATATAATGATAGAAAGCGTATACAAGCCAGTGATGAACTGTTTCTCCTTAGAGAGGAGGAACTGTCTCTCCCTCTCCCCTTCTTTTCCCTATCCTTTTCCTCCTCTTGCCTTTGCTCTCCTCCCCTACCAGAAGCAGATGATGTCCCAGCCACCATGTACTGTCACAAAATAACTCTTCTGTGTTTCCCCCTCCCCTCTTCCCACCTCCCTGGATGCGTGGCACTTGCCCAAGGTTTATGATGGAGGAATGTTAATAGGAAAAACCGCCTGAACCAGGCAGACATTGAGCAGATTTTCCACCCCGTGCTGCTGGCAGGGCTGAACATGGAGCTGCCGGAGTGTGGGCTGTCTATGGGGGCTCGTCGATCACCAGGCAGCTTACACACAGTGTGTTTTATCTTCTTGCTGGGGTGCATGGAGGCAGGTAGCCCTCACTGCCACCTGGCCACCTCTCTCAGGTGCTGTATGTGTGCCCCAGGGGCTTTTGATAAGCCCCGTGTTGTGCACTCTGCATCCTGTGGCTGTAAGAAAGTGTTGTAAGAAGTTTAAACAACAGAGATTTACAAAGTTGTGTGTACTTTTTTGCAGCCTGAGTGATTTTATTCCGTCTTTTTCTTAAAATACAAAGTTATTATAACTGCTAATCTGCAGATCACTGAGTTTCATAAAGAGCCTGAGGTTGTAATTTAATTCATTTTACTTAATTTCAGATTCCAGAGGCTTTCCCTCAGCCAAAGGTTGGACCCAGTTCATTGAGTGCATCACCTCAGGGCTGAATCCCACCTGAAAACCTGGGAAATCCCATCTGGGCCCAGTGTCTCTTCTGTGGTGGCCTCAGAGCGGATGGGCATTCAAAGCCACCAGAACTGGCAGGTGCTTACAGAAATGGGGAACAAAATCTAGCTCACACAGAATTATAGAATCATAGAATAGTTTGGGTTGGAAGGGACCTTCAAAGGTCATCTAGTCCACCCCCCCTGCAATGAACAGGGACATCTTCAACTAGATCAGGTTGCTCAGAATCCTGTCCAACCTGACCTGTCATGCAGCTTTCTCTGACTCATCCCTATGAAGCCAGGATGGGTTGAGAGCTATCTCAATGTCACCTCACCTCTCTCCTAAGCTTGGGCCCAATAAGATACTTTACACAGGGCCCAAGTGAGGAAACACTGAGGAACAACTGTGAGTCACTTCTTATGGTGACCTGGGAGAGAAGGAAAATGTTATGACAGGGGAGAATGACAGCAGGTTATATCTTTGGCCTGGGCTCCAAATTTAGGGGACAACTGATTTTTAAATAAAAAAATAAATAAAATTATTTATTTATTAAAATTTATATTTTATTTTTGGCAGTTTTCTTCCCCTCTGGTTCTTGTTAAAAATACTATTTATTACCAAGGATCACCTTATCATTTTTATTAGACAAACTTTGCCTTCTCAAGAAGTCTGTCCCAGGAAGGAGTAATACCCTGTTGTTACCAAGTGTTTAAAAGAGCCTCTGGTTTGATGAAGGAAATACCAAAGCCACAAGCCGGCTTTTGTCTAACGCATTGCCTTCTTCCCACTAGCAAAACTGGCTCATGCATATTATCCTTCACTCCATAATTCCCTGACATGATTCAGTAACCCTAAGCAAGGGCAACATGTTATAATCCATTACTAGCCCTTTTCTATCAATGCCAAATTGTTCTAATTTATCACTCACCCCAGGCAGTTCAAGTTTATTCCATTTGATATGCAGACTGACATTCACAGTCCTGGGATATTTGATGTTTTTTTCCTGAGCTTCCCATTTTCAGAATATGTTTGGGCTATATATTCAGCTGAGAAATACAGAAATAATATTAAGACAAAAGTCATCTTACAGTTTGGGCACAGGCCAGTTTATACAGCAGAATGTGATGTGCCTAAGCCTTGATTGATGCTCACCACATAAATTCCCCTAGTAATTAACCTGGAGTAATAACTCCCAGCCATGCTTAGGAGACCACCCTCTTGCCCTCCCCAGCTACAGACTCATCATTTAAAGTCAAAAGCCTTAGTGGTTTTTCCTGTCAGGTCAGGGAGGAATTGAAAGCATAAACATGTCTGACAGTGAGAGGGAAGATGGGAAGGAGGGAAATCACACAACAGTGACTTCCTGGTTGATATTTTTTATTTTCAGAAGGGTGAATTGTGGTGTTCATTTTGCTGATGTGGTGTAGGGAAGTGGATGCGGAGGAGGAGGATGGAGGAATTCCAAGCAACAGAGACAAAAGATTCTCCATTATGCTAGGAATTTCATCCTACTATGACAAACCAAAGTGAGCTTAGCCAACCAGCAAGATGCTGCATTTTCATAAATAGGAAAATCCAAGAAGAAAGAGAAATCCCAAAAGTATTTAAAATCAGAAGAAACAACCTTCTGCTACCTAGGCAGGACTCCCTTTCCTTCCTCCCTCTCTCATTTTTGCTGTGCCTCCTCAAGGAGCAGGCAGAATAAAGGCTGTCACGCTTATGGTCCTCAGGATAAGGAGTGTATCAAGGGCATAACTGGAGTGTGCCGTTCTCCTGTTACTTGTTTCCCAAAGCCTATAGAAAGATAAACATAAATTAGAGCAGCTCTGAAGTAGCTATCTTCATATCAGGAGCTGGCAGGCCTTGCAATACACCCTGGAAAACACAAGACCCTACAATTCCCCATGGCAGCTTATGCTATCTTTACCTTTCCATGTGTTTTGCTAGCACAGAAACAGACAATTAAGCCCAGTGCACTTAGCTCATCAGTGTACGGCTGCTGTTTTATGATTGGGACAAAAAAGCAAATAAAGAAAAAAAACATGCTTTAAAAAGCACTCCAAACATACTTTAAAAGAGTAGGCACAGGATTGTGTTCCTCTCTTCAGGGCAGTCTTTCAGGCCATAGCAGCAGTAACATGTGGTTAAACCAGCAAGCTGCAGGGAGTGTGCATGTGGAAAAACAAGAGCATCTTTAAAAATGTTTCAAGCTGACTCTTCTACAGATGGGTCTTTGGAACAGATGCAGGGGGACAGAAACTCTTCCTGAACTTTAAGACCACAGTTATGGATTTACTGGGTCAGATCAAAGATCCTTCTAGTTCCCTGTCTGGCCATCTGAAGAAGAACAGAGCAAGCATGTACAGACACTTCTCCAAATCATTCCTCCAGACTTGTAGACTTTGGAGCTCAAGGACTTTCCCAGCCAGAGGCAATGTCCTTATACTCAACAGCCCTTATGGAATTTTTCTGCCATGAATTACTCTTATAAGAGAGGCAGTTCATCAGTTTCAACAATTGGTATGGATGTTGCTCACTACCCGTGTGAAGAAACACCTCCTTTTGTTTGTTTTGAACTCACTGCCTGATAGTATTCTTTGATGCCCTTTAGTTTTTATAGTGAATAAGAGAGTCTGCTATTCACTTTTTCTTATAAATCACTATTTTATAAGTCTTTCACATAACCTTTTCAGTAACCTCTTTTCCAGGCTGAATAGTCTTACCTACTTAGCCCTTATGAAGAAGCTATTCTGTAACTTTTAGCAAAGGTTACCATTTTTATTACATTCTATTTTTGTTCTCCTTCTATTACATCGTTTTAGGGAAGGAGAGGAAAGAGAACCAGTATTAAACACAATATCCACAACCTGTGGAAATCCCAGTGTAAGTGAGGTTCTGGTATGCCCTGGAGTTTTGCCTGTAGACAAACTCTGGACAGGGCCAGCCCAGCCCCTGCATAGTAACTATGCTTCCAGGACCCCAAGAGTCAATGGTTCTTAATGAAAAAGAATGTACCCAGCTCTTGCAGAAGTTTAATCCATCTCCCTGTTGGCTCCAAACAACTTTCTGGTACCCTTTCCCCACAGATCTTTGGTTCTTCCACAGGTTGTGGTCTCCTTCCCAACAAAGCTCTGAATGGTCCCCCCAGGAAGCCTTCATACTTCTCCAGTCTGGGTTACCTCTATGGTGTAGTCGAACTGTCTCTCCTCCAGACACCAACCACCCAGCTCATGTCTCCTCCATCTATGTCTACCATCCAGGTACATTCGCAGCACTTAGGGGGTGAGCAACATGAAACAGAAAGAAGGAGCCATGTCTTTTGACTTCTAGGTCAAGTTATCAATGAGCACAAAGAGGAAGCCAGACTTCCTGATAAACATAGAGTTAAAAGTGAAAAGGGAAGATTGCCCCCAAAGACTGTTTCCCATCTCTCTGCACCAGAATGTAACACCACAGCTGTCACTAGCAGCTCACTTCCCATAAACATCACCTGGGGAAGCTGCCAGAGTGCACCCAGCACAGAAGCAACCCAGACCCTCTAGCAGAGGCAAACACACCTGGCACTGCAGAATGGCTATAAGCTGATCCAAAGGACCTGGGTCCCTTCATTTGACAAACACTTAAAAATAATTAAATTCTAAATATTATTATTTATTACAATATTATATTTTTATATTATATTAAACCCTATCGTATCATTATATCATATTATATCATATCAATATTACATTTCAGGATGTTTCACAATCAATCAACAACATCATAGGTGCCATGAAATCTTTTCTCTCTGCCCAAAAAAATCTACTCAGCTCCAAAGAGATTCCCATTGCTGCCCACACGTTGTCCCCCTCTTGCCTCCAATCCATTTAGGTGGAACCACTGAAGCAATCTGTCTTATGGAAGTGTCTACTGAAGCTGTTCCACAGCATTATGGAGAATCACTGATTAATGAAAATAAAAAGTGCAATAAAACAATATAGACAGCATATGAAAAGGGAATATTATTATGCAGCCAAGGTTAAAATATTTTAAAACTATGTTCTTCCTATACTTGTAATTGTTATACCTAATTTTGAACAAAGCTTTTGTTGAATATCTCACTTCAACTTTCTTTTCGCTGTTTGTGATCAGCTATTTATGCTTGTGTTTGCCTTAGTGCTGGCTTTCAACAACAGGGATAAAAGCCAGTCAGAGCATTAAGTATTATTAGTTACTGCTGTGGCTATATAAAGAGATTTGGGGGGCCTGGATTTGTTAGGGGTTTTACATTTAATTGTTTTCACCTTGAGGAGGAGAGTTACACAACCACTCCACTTTCATACAGATGGGATTTCTTTCTTATGAGCAGGAGACAGCTCTTTGGGGGAGGCTGCATTTGCATAAAGGCTAATTAATAAAAACAAAATCATTTTATCAGAAAACTGACATTCTAATGGAAGCAATTCAACTCTTGTATAAATTACAAGGTGGATTCCACCTTGATAAATTACCCACCTCCTTTCTCGTTGATTTAGCACCGTAACAAAAGACAAAGGGCTGGGGAGTGTTTTTTGGGGGTGTTTTGGGGTTTTTTTCTCCCACTGGATTGCAATGATTTACAACTACTTTTTTATTTCCATTCACGTAGTGCCCTGGAGCAGCCTCCAACCTTTTTCCCATAAGCACTAAAAATTCGTATCCTTTGTTCCAGAGGAATAAATGCAATATTCATCGTCCAGTGGCGTGCTGACTGGTGACAGGCCACTGCCTTCCCTCCTCACTTTGAAGATGAGTTTCCTCACCCGTGTCACTGGCAGTTTGCACTGTAGGAACAAAATCATCCCTTTCTCAAAAGGATTGCTCTCTTCTTCTTTCAAAGAGGTGCTGGGAAGTGCCCTGGAAGTGCTAGTAACTTACTGTCTTGTTATTAATTCATTTGCAGGAACATGAAACCCACAGTGGATGGGCATAGGCATCTAGAAGCTGGAAGCCCTCTTCTTTGCAGCAGGTGAGGGAAAGGCAACATGATCCCCAGGGGGCTCTTTGGAAATCTGACTCTAAAAGTGACCTCCTGCCACCACGGATTCACGGCAGTGTAGCTGGTAAGGGAACATGGATCAAACTCACCAATGTATTTGGAGCCTGACTTCTGGAGCAGTTGGAATTTCAGTGGCAAGTTCTGACTCAAACGCCTAAAGATAGTAGTGAAGCTCATCTCCTTTTTTTCACATGTACCTGTCCATGCCTTCCTTTGAAGAAGTCTCAATGGAATCTCTTTAAGCACTAAACAAAGCAAGGCCTCCATTATTGCACCATACCAGACAGGGCAGAATAAACAATCACCTTCATTAGTCCTTCATCCCATCCCATCCCATCTCGCCACCCTGCCAAATCAATCACCAAGCCTATCACCATAAAAAGCCAAAAGGTTAACAGCACCCTACTCAAATGAACAAACTTGACTTTGCAATAAGGGCAATAATCAGAGGGGGTTAAGGAGATTCCACAGTTATCAAATGGGGTTTGATGCAATGTCAGATTTGGGATTAAAGGTGCTCAAGTCCATAAACACTGCAGATGAAATATTCTCACTGGCAAACAAAGCAGATCCAATGGAAGGGAGCAAAGAGAGCATGAGTCTACTTGCCTAGTGAAAAGACCTTGCCTTCCTCTATATTTAAATCCTGATACACCATTCTGTAGTAGTAAGTAGTAAGTAGTAAAATCTCAAAAGCATGCTGCTCAAAATAGGAAAACCCTGCACTTTTAAAGGAGGGAAAACCATATTCAGCTCTCAAATGACTGAGTATGGAATTGTTCCGTAACATTGAATTTGCAATGTTGAAAACAAGCTAATCTCAGGAACAAAAGACAAGGCTACAGGAAAGCAACTCATCCCTGTGCTGTTACTAATGATAAATGTGTGTGCTCTCAGCCTTGGCAACACAATGCACTCTCCCCAGATGAGTAATACGCTCAAACAACCAGCCTCGGAGACAGGAAATGGGACAATTTATTTCATCTTTATTTAATGGTCAGCGAACAACACATTATAATTAAAGCAGGTCCCGTCTTCCATGGTATGCCCAAGGATTTTAATCACATGGGCCTTCCAGGGATACACTGTAAAGCAAGAGGGAAATATCTGAGAAAGTTCATTAGCAAAAATGACTTTTTACAAATGAATTAAAATGTATGTGCACAGGCTGAGACTACAGCTTGGACCACACGCTCTTGCAAGGGAATAAGAAACTCCTCCACTCCTTATTTCCCTCCTGTGGCTTATGTAGGCAGAAAATATAACATATTCCCTCCCTTTACAGGGCTGGTAGACAGCCAAGAATGGAGCAGGCGAAGCCTTCAAGCCTACTGGCCAGTAACATGAGATGCTTTACTGCTAGTTCTGGGCAGCAACAAATTGATTCCCAGGTTCACAAATGGAATAATTTCACTTTCTAGGGGATGCTGATGGAAGACACAGGCACATGCTCATAATCCCACAGATTATGTCTGTACCAAGGTAACAAAGAGAAGAGAGGTGCAAGCCCACGAGTCCTCCTCAGCACTGTCTTTTGGAGTCTATGCCTCCCTTGGAAATTGTTGCTATTTTTCCTTGCACAGTAACTTAATTTAAGGATAATTTAAGCTATTTTCCCTTTTTTCCAGGCACTAGAACAAAAAATAGGGATGGGTTATCAGTTACCACTGGCTGCACCAGTTTCACATTTGTTTCTTGGATTCTGCTCCCCATCACTCCCTAGGAGACACAGCAGACTAGGTGGTAAAGGCTGGGAGAGGAGGTCCACATGTGTGGTCTCTGCATGTACCCACTGACAAGAGATCTTCATACACTTAGTTAACTGAAGCTAGCTGTAGCTGTGTGTAAAGTTGAACTTTTAGAGCAATCCATTTAGTGCCATTTTAGACATCTTTGCAGGGACAAGGTATCTGCACAGGCCTGGCAGCTGTGGCACAAGACTTACCCTCCAGAATGTCAGCCAGATGCCAAGAATACCCTAAAGCACATGATGGATAGTTAGGCACCTGCGTTTTGGTACCTGAATGGATTCCTTCATCTAAATTAGTTGGTTAGCCTGTATCTATGGTCAACAGAAAGAGACAGGCACCTCTGGAAGGTGATTTATCCCATGCTGAGAGATACATGTCTTAAACATCAGTTTACAGTTTTGGCTCTGGCAGCGCACACATATTCCCATCCCGTCTCTTTTCTCCCCAGATTTTACTGTTCCTCAGAGATGTTGGCCCTGCTTTTGGAGAGAACATTCTATGAATCAGATGACAACACTAGTCCAGCTGAAAAGCAATGGGGAAAAAATAAAGAAATATAAAGGTTGTTCTGTATGTTTTTTTCCCCCCACCCTCAAATTACATTAATGCAATTCAGTGCATAGCCACATCAAGATCAGTATTGACCCATCAAAAGGAGAAATAGGGGAGCAGAAATGAGCAGCCAGAGCAGGAACTGCTTTAAAGCAGCACTGCTGCCAAGAGAAAAATTCAAGGAACCACAGCTTTAAGGTAGATGTTTTACCCTCAGGGAGTTGAAGTCCCCTGGGACAGTTTCTGTCCCTCCTGTCAGGTAGCCTAGCTCATCTAGATACTTGGGCGATATTGCTATTTATCAATGAAAACATGAGCTTTCCCTCAGTAATTCCTCAGAAAACCAATCCCTTCAGCTCCTAAGAGGCAAAATCAGCCTGACCACATCATCTTCAAGTCTACCTACTTTGCTCCCTAACAGCATACAGCCCACCTCTGTAAAAGACCACTGAAAATGTACATGAGCAGGATGCCCAGAGCCAATGTTTTATCGTAAATTAACAAAATTACAACTTGGAACTTTTTTGAGGATGCTTCATTAGTCTTTGATGTAATGGAAATGAGTTTGTTAACCTGCCATACCACAGTCCACAGTGCTTATGGGTCATTTTCCTACATAGGTTAATGATGGGAGAAGAAAATTAGGTTTCTTACAATAGCATTTTTCATAGAAAGTTTCCACACAACAAAACTATAGGCACAATATGACCATCATAGGTGGAAATGAAACCTTGATTCTATTTATATAAATGGGAGCACTGCCAGTGACTTCAGCTGAAAAAAAAAAGATGATGGGAAAATTCCACTAAACTACTCTTTCCTGCAGAATTTGCTGATTCATCATTTTAAAAATGTTTCATATAGGCAAAGCTTCAGAAATATCCAAGGAACCCTGCACAGGAGTCTGAGATTTTTCTTTTCATCACCAGCTCCTCTGCTGTCTGCCATTGGAAAAGTCAGGAGATAAGGACCCTCTGGGCTTCCAGCATCAACAATAAAAATACATGGAGAGTAGTTAATATATTCCTTTGTCTGTTATGGATGGCTGAAGGCTGAAAGCTTTGCCTGAAAATATCCAGGGTTTGTGAAAGCACAGGAGACCAGTATTAAAAAAGCCCACAACAGTTATTTGATTTTATTTTTTTCTGCCAGTGGAAACCAGATACTTTTTGAGGTTGATTGCTTTTGATATTGCTATGTATTAAGACAAACTGCAACATTTCCAGCACTGGTGCTGTACAACTGGTCCTTCAAAATCCTGCAGAAACTAAAAAGCTACCTTGAACTTATCTCCTCTGCTTTCCTGTTTATTACAAGTTTTCAGTTTTACTGAGATACCAGTGCAGAATAACAGCAAAGACTGTGCACAAAATAAATATGGTGATATTTACAGCAGAAAAGAATCCAGAAGAAAAGTTCAAATCTCCTCTATAGATTAAGCATAGGTCTTTAGTGCTGGACCACAATCAATTTTACAGTGAAATTAGACTTTATCACACTAATGAAGGTTTTCATTTAGTTCTTTTATAGAAAACTCAACAGGAAAAAAAATAATTGTGCTTGATATCACAAACACATATCTCAGGCCAGTGGAGTAAATGTCTACATTTTTGATGTCTCCATCTCTCCAAG
Organism: Scolopax mira; assembly: GCA_004320125.1. NCBI lineage: Eukaryota > Metazoa > Chordata > Aves > Charadriiformes > Scolopacidae > Scolopax > Scolopax mira. The sequence continues at coordinate 52,888 of BJBW01006147.1, forward strand.
CCAGTCAGATATAATCTGGAAGCTATGTAGTTCTATTACTCTGGCACAGTGCTTGGGCTAATTCTGTGCAGAGACACGGCAGTTTTGCAATTTCCAAGTACAGATGGAGAATCTTCAGTTGGCTCAAGGCTGCACCTACTAACCTTTCTGCACATCGGTAAGAGACTTTGAGAAAGGGGAAAGTGTCGCAACATATTCAAACAGCCGAGCGGAATATGAGTTTGAGTGGCTCCACATTGTGCAGAAACTTAAAAGCAAATATCTCACCTGGCAAGGGGTTTGCATTTTTCAGTGAAATGCTCATAGGAACAACAGACTGGACCTAATTTCCAGGAGTCTAAAGAACAGGCCAGGAATTTTATATTTGTCTTGGTGCTTTTAAACCAGTAAAGTCTCCTCCTTTATGTTCTTCCTCCAGCCACACACTGATTTTCTCATTTCCTGAAAGCCAGCTGAATTCAAGTTTTCATTAGGTTTGCTGGGTTGCAGCTGTCCGATTTCTGTGGAAGAGACTAACTTTCCCCCCCATCACACAGAAAGGTAGACTACACACACATATGTATGCTATGGTTGGCATACATCAAGAAATTACTCAGCTCACCTTCATGTGGATATCCTCATCTGATCTGCTCACCTAGTCAGCTGAAAGAGAATCATCTTCTGCACCAAAGAAAGATGATTAAAATTGACCAGATGAATCACAGCCTAGAAGTGCACTCTTCTTCCCTTGAGCAAAAAGGGCATCTAGACAACTATTTCAAACATAAACATTATGCTGTGAGCATTCAAAGCTGGGATGATGAGTCCCAACCTTAATATTTAAGCACTATGTTTTTCTAACTTACACTGTTTCTAGGTCCATTAGTTATTAGTTTGACTCCATAAATACATGATACATTCCACCTCTCTCTCATATCAGATACACTGAGCATAAGAAAGGAAACTTGTGAGCAGGTTTATGTCACTAGACAGCAATGTATGGGCCAAATTCCAATATGTATCTGTTTTGGCAAACGAGCAAGAGAAATTGTAACTGAGAGAGAAGGGAAGGGTACCTCTTCTTGGATTGTCATTTACTGTGACTCATTGCATTTGCAGTGTCTCTAAGGAGGTCCTGCTCTTTGGAAATACCCTGAAGATGAGCAAGACATGAAGGTGGAGAAGCTAGGCTCTTGGTTCTGTTCTCTCCCATACAGTGATCTAGGGATACAGTTCATCCCTAAAGACATAATTCAAGGTAGATTAGATAGAAGGTAGGTTAGTTACCTTCTGGCCTCCCTCACTCAAGAATTAGTTACAACATCTTGGCATCTTAGGATGGAGAGGGATTTGTGTCGCTTTTTGGTGCCATCTGAAAATGGCCATTCATGCAACTTCCAAAGCAAACCTTTCAAAGCTGTCAAAGCTTGGAAACTTTTCCTTTTGAAACAATCTTTAGAAAGTGTCTTCCACAGATGTTAATTTCTCAATCACATGATATGCCTGTTTGCAATACCATCAACCACAGTGCTTTCTTAAGTGTTATCAATAAATAATGGATGACTCACCCATTGCCTTCATTCTTTTTAAATAAGTGAAGAGACTCTGAGCGTACCAAATTACCACATCATTTGTGATGTCCTAATGGAGTCCCCACTTAAATCAGTTAGAGACAGGAAATCAGGGAAGTGCAGTGATTAGTTGAGGTTTCCAAGCATAACATTAACATCAAAAAAACAGGCCCAGGAGTGAAATGATTTTACCGTATTGTGAAAGGCTTTCCATGAGCCCTCTGAGTCTACACTAGTCAACCCTTCACAACGGCTGCATTCTGGGCCTCAAATAGCA
>BJBW01006147.1:54783-130733 GCA_004320125.1 Scolopax mira
CAGTGAAATTAAATAGGTGCCTGGAGTGAACAAAATTACTCCAAACTATATAAAAATTGCTCAAGAAGATGCTGACTACAGCAGGAGAAATGTTTTAATAAAATGTCCATTCCTTACCACCCTCATTCAAGTGTTCACATTCCAGTGGTTCAGTTTGCCACCTTCTAAATTGTGCCTTTACAGCTATTTTTGGGACCAGGCTGTGAAGCCTACCACTGATCTGACCAGTATAAAAAGGCTTTGTGGAGGACAATCCCTAATCATGGAACCACAGTACTTTTGAGGTTGAAAGGGACCTCTTGAGATGATTTAGTTCAAAAGCACTGATCAAACAGGGTCAGCTAGACAAAGTTGACCAGAACTGTGTCCAGTCAGGTTTTGAATATCTGGACTCGGGCAATCTGCTTTAAAGCATGACATAACTTTACCTCTCACCCACTGACTATGCAGTGTCTGGTTTTGTGAATCATTTTGAATTCATGGAACGATGTACTACTACAAAGTGGTCTGGCCTAACCTCCTCCACAGTTTTTTCCCTCACCACCAGTGCTACCATTCTGGTAGGTGCAACAACAACAAAATCAAGGACATAATGTAGCTAAAAAAATTATTATGCTTGGTAGAGCCCATTTTCTGTTTAATGATTTCCTTGACAAGTTCACCATGCAAGTAGAGGAGTACCTTGCTGACACAGAGAGAGGACAGAAACACACGACTGGACATATAAAGGGCAACCAGACCACCCTGTCAGACAGGAGGAGGGAAAATATTCCAGACCTTCACCTTTTGGTATTAATTAGACATTAAATCAGCTCAGCTGCCTGAGAAACCATATCCTTCATTTCCATACGAGCCTATTGTGAGGTTAAAAATAAACCAAATTTATCCAGTTTCCTTCTTCTAGCATGGTCCCAGCAACAGCTGTGCCAGGACATCCAAAGGGAGGTGAATTGCAAATTCAGGAGCAGAAGCTACTTAAGCCAGCTTTGCCATTGAAGTCAGCATCTCAACAAATGAAACCTTTAAACATACCTTTTTAGGATTAAATGAAATGCCCTTTGGAGGTACTTCTTTCCCTCTACAGTGACTAAAGACATAGCCTTGATAACTACCTTGGATTAGGCAGCTGGCGTGTAGACAGCTACAGGCAGTTGAGATGAATCCCCCTCCTGTGGTCGTATCTTGCTGGTAAGAAAGCATGGCCTTCAAACACTCTTGCATTTCACACATTTCACATGGAGAGTTGAAATACCCTGTCCCTTAGCAACCACCAGAGGCCATTTATTTAAACTTGCAAAGGCTTTTGACCAAGTCCCTCACTAGAGACTGTTATGAAAAATGAGTAGTCATGGGATGAGAGGTAACATTTCGTCATGCATTGGAAAGTGGCTAAGAGACTGAGATCAAAGAATGAAAATAGTCAGCTTGCTTTTACTGTGGCAAAAGATTAGCAGCAGGATGTCCACAAATTCCACACTAGATGTGTTGGTTATTGCATTTATTAATGAGACAGAAGCAAGAGCAACAGTTAGCATTGGCAAAATTATTTATGCTTAACATTTTAGCAGGAACCAGGCTACAGGAAGGAAAAGCATAAGGGATTTTGTATCACATACATGTTCCCAACTGATAAAGTTTTGAAAGCCATTAGCACCAATAGAGAGCATCCAGAACTGTTTTCAGATGCACTGACCATTACTGATGAGAGGCTAATAGATTAAATTCACTGAGAGCATCACTACAGACAGTTGTTTGCTTCTATGTAATGTTGAAGTGGGACAGATAAAAAAATAAGACTTTGTCGTGGCAAAGGTACCAAGAAATGCCCCATAGGCTCTCATTCTAGTATTTATTATTTTATGGTTTGCCATGTAACCCAGGTGAACGTCATCCAAGTCATTCACTACAGCCAGCATCTACTTTTCCTTTCTGTATCTGATAAGGTTTATCTATCTGCTCTGGGAGAAACAATTAAGTGTGTCATGTGGTGGTCTTCATAGGCTGAGCTAGCCTCTAAAGCTCATAATATTTCTGGGGCCCCAGGAACGCAATTTTTACAGATGAAATAGCCCATCATAAGGAAAAATCCACATGCAATTTCTGAAGTGCAGAACGATCACTATACAGCAATGACCAGTGTATTGCTGACAAATGGCAAAGTAATAATGTAAAGAATGTTTTTCCCCCTCAATGTGGCTGGACACCTCTAAAGCATTCCTTTCAGAGGCAAAAACAAAAGCCACTGAGTTGCCTATAGGGCATAATTAATTCTAAATCATATTAAACCACAAGTGTAACAAAGTTGTCCCAGAACCCAGAACAAAAAAATTCCAGGCTTTTTAAAATACAGTCTGCAGGTGGCTACATGAAACCTTTGCACTAAAATGATAGGGCTTTGCCATCTGAAATGCATAAGCCTATACAAAATCTAACTACTTGCTGTAAATTGAAGCACTATAAAAATAAAATTGAACAATTACCTTTTGTGGGCAGTGTAGATTGAGCTATATATCAGCTTTAACATGACTCCAAAGCAGTAAAGTCCTACTAAATGCAGCTGAAAGAGCTCCAGCCAATGCCCTATTTAAACTTTAGGCTGGGGGTACAGATGGGGTTCAGGAGATAGAATTATCAGAGGGATCGTGGCAGTGGCAGGGGATAGGGAAAACCATTGTGTCACCACGGCTATTCAAAAGCTTGAAATGACTGGAGGAGTTCAAAATGAAAAGAAAAAATCACAGAGAAGCCACAAACTATGAGACCCAGTTCTGCTGTCAGACGCACGCACAAGACTCCTCTTACAGGTTTCAGTGTTCTTGATGAAGGGAATGAAGGTGTTCATGCTTATAATAGCTCTCCTTTCTTTCACTCCTTCCTTTGATCTCTCCTTAAGGGAAAACGGGAGTGAACAAAATCATTCTTCTGGGAACAATGACAGGACTTTAGAGATAGTTCTCTATTGTTAGCCAGCTAATTCAGAAGGTGCCTCAGTCTGTTCTTTATCTTGTTTTGTAAACGCTACTGATGATCCTGCTTAGGTAGAGACAGTGGTGGTGGGGAGTGGTGGGGTTTTAGGGGGGACAGGATTTCTGATTTTGGGCTCTGGGAGATTCTCTGTGGGATCTCACCTAAGTGAGTAAGTGTATTTTGTCACCTCAGGAACACACATCTTCCAAGACAGTGATGCTGTTGCAAGCTCGTTGAGTGCATATCTAACAACAGGTAGGCATACCCTTGAGCTTCACTACTTGTGTTATGAGCTGAGCAGACTCCTATCTATCTGCCCTGATCTGCAAGCCCTTTCAGCTACATGACTGAAGTAACGTGCTTCAGATCAATCTTCTTGCAGACCTTTGAGTTAATATGATATGAAACAAGGCATGTTAAACTCAAACACAACCTGGCACTCAATCAGCTTTACAGATCCTGAAGCTATCCAAAGCAGAGTGAAGGGACAAGACCTCACCTCACCCTGCTCTCATGTACATGACAATGTTCTTCCTATCTATTGAAATCTCATAAGAGACAATTAGCCCAAGGAAGACTTGCTCGTAGGAGTAAAGCTTGGCAGAAATAGGCCTTGTGAAGCTGAGATGGCAGCATCTCTATCGCGTGCTGGTGTGGATTAATTCCCACCTTGGCCCTGACAGTCTACTTCCAGCTGGGAAAGCCCCTGATCCCCTAAGGACTTTGTCTAAGACGACTACCACAAAATAAACACAAGCTACCACCCATAGTCAGCTGCAGGCATCTTTGGCTTCTGCCCATATTTATGGAAATATTTCCAAGCCAAAGTATGCAGTAGACATTTTTTGTTGTATCTCTTGGCCAAAGATAATCAAAGAGAAAGAAAATAAAGTCAATGTGTGCATGTTATCACTTATGATCACTTACATCCTTCATGGCACCTAAAATTCCTATCCCTTCACAGGTTTTTTGCTGGTCGGGATTAGGATGATCTGGAAAGATGTTTTCCCATCCTCAAAAATTCCTGGAATTTCAAAAATGCTTCCTGTTCTCCTTTAGAACAATATTGTTCTAATATCAATATTGTTTGCTGAAAAATCATGAAGTGCCAACACCAAACCCCTCAACACTCTTTCCCTAGAGTCCCTTGATCAGAAGATTGCAACTGATGTCCCAAAATCAACTGATTCAGATCAAAGACCTGAGCCAGAGCTTCTCATGTCTAATTCTGATGAAAAAAATGTGTATTTCCTCAGAAAGCCCCCAACCACCTCTGTTTGCTATGCCTTTCATGTCATGACAGAAGCAAGTGTTTTTACATATGCTTTATGAGTGAATCAGCCAAGAACAAGATTCACGGTTTATATTCTCTAGGGTCATCTTGGAAGATAATAATAAGGAGTCTTCTCAGCTAGAAAGATGTTAAACATGACTTTGTGACCCTTTTAGAGAAAAATGCTGTTGGTGAGCATTGTGTGACCAGCTGACCGGTCATCAAGCACAGTTTGACTAGGTCTTCACGACTGCAGAAGCTCTGTTGAAGGCCATTTTAGTAAGCCCAGACCTGGGAATTTATGTTCTGACATGGCCAATGAAAACTGTGCCATCATTGAAGTGCTTCACCCTGAGGCTGGGGTTAGACAACTTGTAGCAATATCATTTAAGCCAATGGGCAGCTTCTCTCTCCACTTCCAGTGTCCAGTGTTTGTCAAACAGAGAGCATATGTAGGGAATCCAATGACCTTTATTTTTTTCCATCCTCCCCTGTTAATTTATTCATCCAGACCAGTTCTGTGTCTCAGTTTGCCACAAACAGTTTCACAAACACCAGCACCAGCACAAGCTGAGGCCACCAAGAGCAGTGGATGGGGACTGCTCAATGCCAGTGAAAAAGACCTATGTGAAAGTTTCAGCTGGAGAGCATTTAGCACAAGAAGGGGATATTCAAGCGCAGTGGGGAACAACTTTCTATTGCTTATATTTTCAAATGTGTTTGAGGCACTTAGAAAAACAAAATTTATTATTTTTGAATAGCACAATAGAATCTAGTATACAATAGACTCTGACATCATGTTTGGCTTTGGGAGTGAGCTTGGAGTTTTTTGTAGAATCCATCCAAAGCCTTTAACTCTAGTAAATGGTCGTAGAGTCTATGACCTGCCCCTCAAAGAATGGGTACTTAATAAAGTTTGTCTGAGGTGCTATCTTGCTTGTTAATGGGTTTAGGTAGCAACACAGAGACCTATAATAAACACATTCCACTGATTGCACCCTATCACAGTTTCCTTTGAAGATACTTTTACAAGAATTAGTAGGTTTCAATATTATCACGACTATTTAAGATTGTGTTTAAATGCCTCAAGGTCAGGTCTGAACTTTTTCTCCCATGTAGGAATGTAAGACCTCAATCACAACCCAGTGAGAGAATGCACTTTTCCCCCCCTACTTAAAAATCCATAATGCCATTAAAAATGAATACGTTGTTGTTAAATAAATGTATGAAGCTCAGATTAAAACTGTTTGGATTTCCTGCCCTCTGTCAATTATTAATATTGCCCATAATGGAGAGATTAATACCTACACAGTGGGGGATAAACATCCAGAAAACAATATAAGCTTTCTCTTTAGAAAGAGAATTATTTACTCAGGTTTCACACCCAACAGGAAGCCATTCTGAAGCAAGGAGCCTACTTTTGCACCTCTCAGCACATGACTGAGTAGAAGGAGTTGCTGCTGAAAATCTTGCCAGAGAACTGGCAAGGGCATGGCCCATCAGTGAATAAAACCCATGCGTTTGCATCCACAAAGTCAATATGGGAGGAGAAATGTATTTCTGAGGACAAGAACTGGAGTCAGAAGCTAAGCAATTAACATTGCTTTCATGCCCCTCTGTAATTAACACAGATCAAAGAGGGCCTGAAACCATCGATTTCACCAGAAACAGGAGACAGCAAAATAAGCACCAGCTCTAGCAGCTCCACAGCAGGAATAAAAGCATCTCTTGCAACCACAGGCATGAGGCTGTAACACCAACACAAAACACCCAGAAAAAACTTTGAAATGAAAGAACAGAATTTTAACACACTGAGGTCTGTCAACATATGGACAGTGTATTAGAAAAGCTGTTGTTTTACGAACAAAGCTAGCAAGTAGGGTTTATTCTAATACAACTTGTATTTATTATTCAAGGATGTGGCAGGGGAAAAAACAACATGAGATGCTCATTCTATGGGCAAAGATATTAAAAACAAAATGTACATATTCACAGAGAGAAGGAGGGAGAAAGGGAAAATGTGTCATAGTTCTTTGAAATGCATGTTTTCAAGATGATCTTCTTAATTTGCATGCCTCAGCTGTATCGGCAGCAGGATTTTGTTTCTGCAAAGAGCGTTTAAATTCAAGAGTGATGAGTTTTGTGCTTGGCACCACCAGGTGAATGTGTTTTGACTTTCCATTTTTTTGCCTACAAGAAACCAACAAATACTTGGTGCTTTGCAATTAAGAAGCAAAAATAACCTCAGAAATGATCTGGAAAACAAAGTAGAAGGCATTGCATAGAATGTGAACTTACTCAAAACTATGAAAGCAACACGCAATGGCCTTACTTCTTGAAAGATGAGAATAAAAAACAGCAAGCTCTTGTCCACTGCACTCTTCCATTTCCAAAACCGTGTCTGTTTGAAAAGTGACATCTGTATGAGCTACAGTCATGGATGATGTTAAGGATAATAGAAGTGCCACAACCACAAATCAGCAAGTCAGTATAATATACGTGAAACACAGGACAGGAGGGAGTTACAGAGAAGGAAAAATTCCCACCAAGAGATAAAGGACAATAAAATAGAAACTGCTTTTGCCTCTATCTCACTTTCTTCTGTTGATACCATTTCCTGGTGTCACCTTATCTTTCTGCCCTTTTTGCAGGGTGAAATTCTCATCTGCCCCATGATGCTTTTCCACTGACTCCACAGAATCATAAAACATTGGGTTGGAAGGGACCAGAGATATGATCTAGCATCAGTTCTGAGGCAGGATCAAACATATTTTATAGTTTGTGCTAATTCCAGGAAACTTTGAATTGGCAAGTAAATTCTGGATTGAACTTTGATTCCATCCTTATATGTATGGCAGCTCCAATGTGTGCTCTTTTGTTTAAATGCAAAGAATCCTAATGGATGTCAGTCCTTATTGGGATCATTCCATTTCAAGGATTGTTATTAGGGTCTACTATTATGGAGTTGCATTAGCTGCTGTATATTTTATGTTGGATCAAACAGTGGGCTTTATTGGCTTATACTGTTTCCTGAAGATCAGCTCATTGGCTGTACACCCCAGGAGACTAATAATGGGTTCTATATTCAGTAAATAATATGTTGTTCGGCATATCCATGGACTTCCATGTACAATAAAAAAACCATCATAGCAGTAAAGTGATAAATCAGTCCGATTAGTCCTGTGCTTTGCTTGAGCATCTTGCCACAGATAATGCTAATAAACAAGACAAGAAATAAAAAGATGTTTAAAGCCTTTAAAATAATTCCCATTCATTGGGATTTACAAAGGACTGTGATCATTTAGAAACGGAATCTTTTTTATTTAGATGCCAATAGATCAGTCTGCCTACAAATGAATTCAGACCCACTGAGAGGCTTTAGTGGTAAAGCTCCTGAAATTTCCATTAAATGCTGCTACTGAATGTTTGCATGTATCTGATCAAAAATCACCATGAAATATTTCTGATAAGTGTTTATAAAAGCTGGAGCATGGTAAATTGCTAAGTGTGCTAGCTTAAAGCAATTAAAGCAGAATGTGGTTTCTTGTCACAGTGATATATGCAAGCTGCTATTCCAGATGAAGAGACCTATATAATCAGAGAGCTTCAGAATCCAGAGAACAACCAGTTGTGTCACTTAACCTCTGGGCTCCTGTCTGATCCTGAGCTAAGGACAAATGCAGAGCATTAAGTGTGTGCCTGCCCATGCCAATGGCTGGTGCTTTAACTATCAAGTGCTCAGCCACCACTTTCCCTCTTAAACTGCATTTCTTTTTTACTCAGAACAATGCTGCCTACTTTCATGAAAAGCTTGAAAGAGGCTTCATCAGATAAAGCACAGTGAAACTGCAGCTGGTTCATTCTTGTCTCCTATGAAGGAAGGCTACCAAAAGAGGCAATTTTAAGGCTGCAGTAAAGAGTCACTTTAACCTGGCATAAATCCAGGCCGATCAGAAGAGGTCTTCTGGCACTTCTCTGGCTCTTTTTTCCAGCTGTGTCAAGGTTCTAACTCTAGTGTTTGTATAACTGCATAGTGGGGTTCATCTCATCAAGTCAGATAATATTTTTTTTCTCTCTTTTTTTTTCCTGGCCAGATTAGCTTCCAGCTGCATCACCTACCCAGTATGTCTAGCAATGCAAGTCTATGAAAGCTTATGCTGCTCAAGGAAGGCGGAAAGAATGAGCCACCTGAGACAGAGAAGAAGGTGGACCCACCACTTTCAGAGACAGCACTGATATCTCTGGGGTGAGAGAGACTGTATAACCACAGCTTAGTGTTCAAAAAGCAAAATCCCATAATGAATATAACATTCTCAGTGATGTACTTTCCTAATTTAAGGAGGCAATTGACTATCTCAAAAGAAAATACCTACCTTTAAGTAAGAGCAGTGTATGGTGTGATCATCTGCAGTAAGAGACTAAACTCAGTGATTCAGGAGTTTCCTTTCAGTTCTACAATCTTATCATTGCCAATTAATAATACACCATGACTGACTTTGGGATCAGTGTTTCATTCTAGTAGGGACTGTAAAGTCACACAAAGACCAATTACAACTGTAGTCCACTAAACAGAAGAGTAGTAGGGACTGAGCTGAAGCTCTGGGCCACTGTTTGACCTTTAAATGATAAAGTTAACATGCCTCCATTTATGCCAGCTGCGACCAGCTTTCTCCAAAATAAACCTACTCTAGAAGTCCTAAGTACCACAGATGCAGCCACTCAACACTGTTTAGGTTGAGGGCCAGGGATTTAGCAGACACAGAGCCAGAAAAACCCTGCCTGAAGAAACTATAGTCAGGGCTCTCCGTTACCTGAGAGCCAGTGGATAGAAGTCCTGGGAGCCCTATGGGGGTACCATGAGGTGTGGGGTATGGACCAAAACTGCAAACTGGGAACTCAGGGCAGGCCAGGAAACAAATGGCCTGTGGGGTTCAAGAGGCTTGTTCACAGGGAAGATTTGAAGGAAAAAGGAATTAAGAAGTACAGGAGAGAAAGGAAAAGTGCCAAGAAGCAAAAAAATGAAGAGGCAGGGAGATAAGGTGTAAGATACAGAAATGAAAAAAGAAAAGGCTTAGGGTGAATAAAAAGAAGGCTTTGGGCCAAAATCCAAGTGTTTGTCAAGCACTCTGAGGAGAAGCAAGACTTGACAGTAGTTTGTAAGAGCATAATGCAGCAGCATGGCAGGGTAGATCTGAGAGCAGCAATGAGATCCCAAAGAGGGTAAGCATCTGTCAGAGTCACTCTCTGTCCAATTTCACGCTCCAGAGACAGTGGGGAAGCTCAGGCCACCTCATTTTCCACCCAACCAAGTCAGGCTGTGGCATGAAGCCTTCCATGTTGTAGGCATTTATTCTTTGAGCTTGTCACCCCATAATGAACAAGGACCACAGCTAGTCATCTGCTTATTCGAGGGAGTGCCGGGATCCTGACAGCCTGTTAAACAAGCAGCAAAGCTAGGGAGGGATGGAAAAGGTGTGGAAGGAAATGTGAGAGATCTCACAGATAATGTGGAGCGGAGGCAGCGATGTAATTATAACTCCAGTTTTATTTTCACTTGACGGCACGAAAAAGGAAGGTGAGGAGAAGCTTTTAAATGAAACATGACATTCCCTTATTAAAGTCTGATTTAGACTTCAGCAGTCTTGCTGCTCTGTGTACGTTCCAGTGCTCCCACACTGTGGGTAGCCAAACAGCAGAAGTTTAATAAAATAAAATAAATTTAAATGCTAATTTCCTGAACAATGAGGGCTTGTTTTCTGAGCAAACAGTCCTTTTGGTGTTGTTATCAAAGATGACAGAGCTAGCCATGTTGCAAATATGAGGAGGAGAGATATGGTCTCATTTATAGACTTAAAAGTCCTGTTATGCGTCTGTTTCCTGAGCAAACAAATCTCTTGTGGGGACTGCATGGAAAAATCTCATTATCCAGTTATGTGCGGGTTGCCCTCGTTGGAAACAACTGCATTGATGCCTGTTTGTTAAAAGCATCATTGTCCAGCGTGGTCCGCTATGGCCCTGCTGAGGTCCCAGTATCCATCGTTGCTGTCTGATCTAAGCAGCTTCCACTCATGTCAAAGTGGAGCACAGTCAGCAGTCCCGGCCGCATCTTGGTAGCAAATCTGCTGCATTTCTGGCCTGTGAACCTGGGAGTCACAGGGTTTGTTTAGGTCTAGAGAAAGCAGTATGTAATCTCTTTCAATCATTCACAGTAATCTCTCTTATGCACCATGAAGGACATCCCAAGCAGAGCATTTGTATTAAATAGGACATGTAAGGCAGGTGGCCTTACATTTCAGAAAAACTAGGAAATAACTGAACAACCCTCAGGAACATTATTAATAACTCTTTCAGAGGAGGAAGTGTGAGTTTCTCTATCTCATCAGCCTGCCACTGCAGCCACAGTTCCCCATAATAGGATTCAAAGCTCCTCCCGAGATAGTATCTGCCCTCAAGGGTAAATAAAGTCAGAGCTGGAACTTTCTGACACAACTTTGTCACTGGCTTATTAATTTTGGCAGGCAGTGACCAAAGAATGGGCAATACCGTCAGCGTAGCAATTTTAAGGAAACATTTCCTATAATGAAAGCAGCAGCAGCCGCAGCCAACAATCGCACAAATGCTGTTGGGAGGCTTTTCCTCGGTTACTTTTCCATGGGGCCCACTTTTCTCAATAATGCGCATTGGGAGATTTCTTTGTTGTTGCTGAGTTTGGTGGAAATTGCGAAGTTGCCACATAATTTGTTATTATATACTTTTAGGGGCTGATCCAAAGCCAACTTACATCAATGGCACAACTGCTATTATAACTAGCGAGGACCGTGGCTTGGGCTCTCCTGGAGAGGTGTTCCCAAGCATAAAGCCGTGCAGAAAATTATCAGCTAATTAACTCTAGCACTGGAAGGATGCTGTTTAGAAGGCTTTCAAAATTGCTCACTTTAAAAACCAGGGTTTGGTTCGGGTTTGCAAGTTGGCCTCTACCTAAGGAGTGCTATGAGCATTCTTTAATCCTTATAATCCCTTCCAACTCGCACACATTTCTAAGGATGCTATTCTGGTCTCTCCTCAGGGAGATTTTTGGGCCGTCTCCCAAAACTGCAATGTAGTAAGCGCACCACTTTGAAAAAACTCTCAGAGGTCATGAGTTTATGCTTAGGTATTTTTAAACGCTTTTATTATTCAGCGCTGCAGTAAAACAGGTCTGATGGTTGCCAAACTGAGAACATAGCTCAGGGTTTATAATGGTTACCTGGGGTGTGTATTAAAGAACAAGCTACTGTAGGCCCCAAGCCACCTCTCCCATTGTAGGGAGGTGTTCTCCATGTTCTCCATGGCAATGACCTGAGGTGCATCAGAGTATCTTGGTCCTCAGGGAATAGAACAAGGTACCTCAATGTCACAGTCAGGTACAGAAGTAAACACAAGTCTGCCAAAACAAGTCTGGGTCTGGGACCAGCTCTTTCTGGCCATGGAGATGAGAAGACAGGTTGCAAAAGTGACTCTGCCATTGCCCTGGCTCCTGCTCCAAAGAGCTTGATCTTTCAAAACTAGCAGCCTGTTCAGATACACAATTCTCTTCACAACTGCATAACAAGATATATCATGTGAGAGGCAAAAGCTAATTCATCCCAGCATCATCCAAAAGCTCATCAAAGCTCTTTCAAGAGTAGGTACGTTTTAATTCTTAGTTAAGGAAGAAGCAAGCCCCTTCATCCAATGGGATTAGACTACAATGTCTTCCACCCACTCCACTGGAACAAAAAAAACCTTTTCAGAGCAAATGCTTTGAAAATCAGGAAAGTAAAGAATTCAGTATGCTGAGATACGGCAGCTTTTGTACAAGCACCCTGATAAGAAAATGATTTAATATAGATATGCAGTTACATCCTTTGAATTCCCATACGCTCCAAAGGCAACTCATGTCACGTAGAAGACAGTTTGAAGCCTAAATGCATTTAAGACCTTGCGTGGTTCTTTCCTGATGTCTATTTGGGTCTTGGCCACGTGATTGCAATTAAATGCTAGGTGCACACATGGGACAATTCCAACCCAATAATTCCACGATCCCTTGATTCCATGGCTTTGGGGTCATTAAAAAGGTTTCATTTTGTGACCTTTGTCACAAACCCTTCTGTGCAATGCAGTTTGAAAAGGGTTTTGCAGGCACTTTGGAGGAGATGCCCCGATGCATCCTCCTGAACTGCTGCATCTGTTTTGGAAGAGACCAGGAAGTTTCTGCTTCCCCAGAGATACAGAGGAAGGAGCTATATGCTCTGAACTGAATGACCTAGAGCAATTTGGGGACAAAGAAGCTATTAATCACTTTTATTGATAAACAGTAGTTTTATTAATAGAAAAACTGCCAACAGTGTAAATTATTCATACACATATGTATGCATATTCTATACAAAGAATATACAAAGACCTCTCTTCTATCAGCACAGTAATTGCTGGAATAACTTTTGAAATGTGAGCATAGGTTTTAATAGTTTTAAAATATTGGTTTATATCAGTCTCATTCTCTATTTATCTCTGCCAGGCAACAAGGCAGGCTCAGAGCAATCTGAACGCTGTGATTAACTAGCTTGATGATTATCTGTGTATTAACATCAGATCAGTGATAGTTTCCCATTGCCATGCTACATACAGAAGCTGAGAAAAAATGAGTTGATCATAGGTTATTAAAGGCAAAATTCAATAACAGATGGAATGCATATCTGATGGCAAGAGCAAGCTCTTGCCCCACACCTCCCTTGCACATAGATTGCAGCAGTTGGTGTGATTCAGCAGTTTAAACCTTTTTCCTCATCCAGCTGTGAGTAGTTTCTGTGCTCCTGGGCTTTGCCCGAGACTCCTTCACTACCTGTCAGTGTTGGAGGGGACAACAGGGATGCATCTCAATCCAGGTGAGCAGCTAGTCCTCTGCATCCCGGGTCCTTTTTCCCTCCTGTGCTATGCTGAGGAACCAGTACTGCCAATGAATGCTACAGGGATGTTAAGAGAACAGGTTCCCTTGGTGCTGGTGTCATCACACCATATGGCTGCTTGTGATATCTGAGGGCTGGATTTGATGATCCGGTTCCCCTTGTGTTCTCATATAATAGAGGAATGGCATTTAGGTGTGGAACAGGTTCAAGAGCAAAGTCTTCTCCTTGATGAGTGTTGAATGCTGTCACTGACTGAGAAGCCCATTTCCCCTGGTTAAACCCTTGTTTTCAAAATACATAAATAAATCTAAGAAGTTCTACAATGCAGGGGTTCCTGAGGAATTAATTACAAGCTCTTCTTTGTTCATGGTAGGTATTTTTCCATTAAAGTCTCACCAAGTTTTTCCTGTGTTAACTTACATGCCCCAAAAGCCCAAATTCTGTGGAGGCTTAATTACAGCTTCATGCTGCCAAATCCCTTTGGTTCATCTTCTTGTAAGTCGCTCTTAACATATGTTATCAGCAAACTTAAGGCCCTGCAGCAAGAACAACAACAATAACAACAACAAGGACTCTGAAGAGCTATTCCTCACATCTAGGAGCCTCCAGGAAAGGAATACAAAACATTTCCAGCCAGCTTTCATACCATCCAAATGATGTAATTTATTTACAAGCCACCTTGCATTCCTTGGCTCCTGCGACAGATACCAGGCTGCAGACAGCAGACAAGGAGGTATCAGCCCAGTAACATGCTTCATGCAAGGACTCCACCTCACCAGCATGAAGTTACATATCTCTTGGCTATAGATCTGTCATGTTATGAGCCACATGACTTGTAAGTGTTTCTCAACTTTGGATAAAACAAAGCGCAAAGTTACAACATGTAGAGACAGTTTTTCTATAGGTAACCCTGCCTTCTCAGCACAGAGAGGGCAGCTCAGGTGTTCTTTCATGGACTGAAGCATCCATAATACCCCTAGACCTGCTGGAACCAGAGATCCCATGAAAGCTGACATATTAGGTCCCCATGTGCTCTTTGGCAAAGTCATCTGCCATCCTTAAGGCTTAGTAAACCAAGCCAAAAAATGAGCTGAAAGAAGGTCCTTTATAAAAAATAGACATGATTTTTAAATTAATCCCAACTTAGTAATTATTTCCACAGAAGGCACAAAATAACATAGCCAGGTGGAAAAACACCTAGACTAAACAGAGGACACCTTTTTGAGTTGTCCATTCCTTCACAAGAGACCTGAAAGATCAATATGGTGCTGCATCACCCTTTATTTTTGTAATCAAGTTGGAGAGGAGAAAAATTTGATGGCCACATAGATAATCAATTCAAAAGTTCCTTTGTAGCAGCTGAAGGTGGATCCTGACAGCTGGAGCACTAATCTTATCCTATATGACAATACCTATATCCTAATATGATTTTTGACTAATGTTGTTAACATGCATACCTGTCTTAAGTTTTATACAGCATCCATCATGGGGATATCAAAGCAGTATAGCTCAAGGGGAGTGAGTAATTCTGAAGTCTCAGTGTGCAGCGAGAAGTAAGTTTCCTTCCTAGAAAGTTAATTTCAGAAATCCTACAGCGAGGTTAACGGGATTAGTTTTCCACTTGCCACTGACTTTGCAAGAATAATACCAGATGAAGACTGGAGGGAGAGAAGGAGGGAGGAAAGGGAACTATGACTCTCCAAAATGCTGGTTAATTGCAAAGAATCTGCTACTGCTTAAGATGTGATTGCTGACAGGGAGAAAAATATATCAAAGCACAGAGGAGATACATCAAAATATCAAAATTCAGTGGAATAAATCTCAAAGGATGACAGAGGATCCATCGCTTAGAACTCATCTAGGAGGATTTCTCATCCTGCTTGCATTAAGCAGTCCTTTTTTTTTTTTTTTTTTGTGCACTTGAGGAGTTGAGTCCTATTCCAACAAAGTGTGAAGAGGTTTTTTTCAAGACCCATCAGGAATTACTCTGTACAGACCAGAAGCTGAAACTTGAAGCTAACAGTTGGTACAGATAAAGTATCCATGAAAATAAGGTTAGGGAGTTACATATCCAGTAGGGATGGGACGTGGCTGATTGCCTGCTTTTGGAGATGCACTACATTATCCATGGTAAATGTTACTCCGAAGGCCAATGAACTTCAGCAATCCAGAAGTTAGTTGCTTTAAAAATATGAATATGTCATGTTGTTTCATTTCCTGATGTGAGGGCAGATCCCCTCATTTGAATTCCCCACCTGAGGCTAGGGTGAGGCAGCAGTCTCATGAAAACCTGCTTTGGAGTCCAAGGGAAAGAGAGGGTGAGATGTTTTCCCTAGGGAACTGCCTTTGCTAAGGAAGTGCACAGAAAATCACTAGCTAGGAAATTTCCACCAGCCCAAGTGACACTTCCGATAGCCCGAATCAGCTCAATTTCTCCACGCAAAGTTACAGTTCAACCTACTCATTAGCAATCAGCAGGAATCAATACTCTGCATTGGCAACTGACATCCTCTATCTAGAGGACAAACTGTCATCGCTGTGGTGGCTCAGTGGCATCTGAGGCGACAGCAACAAAGAAGCTGAAAGCAGAAAGAAAAACTCGTTCATCTAGAATTGCTGCCAAAAAATCCCTTCTTAAATAAAGGCAGGGGATTGCTGGGGTTGGGCTTGCTATAGAAGGGCATTTGCTATAATGTTCTATATGCTCACCATCCCACTTACCACCATGCCCAGGTAAGAATCTGCAAAAAAGCCATATTGCCCTCAGGAGAAAGCCATATAGAAAAAGCCATGAGGGAAGAATAATTTCTGGTACTGTGGTTTATCAGAATATCAGAAGGGCTTATTCAAATCCCAACAGCCTCACTCACTTCCTGGGGGGCAGAAAACTTCGTGTCCCCTAGAGCTCCTATTTGTACATTACTCTGGGGGCTTCTGCCCCCAGAGATATATTCTGTATCCATGTGGTCCTTCTCCTCCTATATTTCTCTATCAGCAAACACCTGGGGAGGATAGTTTGTCACCAAGGCTTCTGGCAGTCAGAGTCCAGGTGACAATTCAGAGACACAGCAGAGCATTCAGATATACACTCAAAGACCCAGAGTGAGCCACCTGGTGCAATTAATAAAAAATGATGGAACAAGCATAGGCCATTTGGTTCATCAAAGTTCACTTAGCTTTTCTATTTAACGCTCTATTTCCTCCAAGAAGGCAGCTTATGATTTACCGAATAACACCAGTGTCTTTCTACCTCAATGCCTTTAGCTTGGAAAGCCAACTGAAAATATATTTTACTCAGTTTTCACGTGCCCGGATACATAGTTTTGTGGTGAAGACACCCACTACACACCACGTCTTCTTCCATTCTCTACCTCCCCCTGTCCCTGTTGCGGGCTACCACCCATTTAGATAATACAGGTTCTTACTTTTACCACCCTTGCCACCCCTCTGGCCCAACACTTCAACCCACCCCAGAAATCCTTTGGCACCAGACTACAGGAGAGGAATGCGCAGGTGCGTTCCCCACGCAGCCTCCTCATTTCTGCTGAAACTTGGCATGCAGTGTCCCACCCACTTGGAAGAAGTGTCCTGAGGTTACTCCTGAACTTAAATGCTATGATCTGGAAATAAGAAGGAGAAAAAAAAGCTTTCACAATTTTCCAACTAAAATTCATTTCCCCTGTTTTCCATTCGTACTGTCCTCTGTCAAATCCCAAAAAGTTTCTTGACCTGCAACTGCCTATTCATATCAGGGTGTGCATGCAGCATCCACAAGCCTCCCACAGCAGACCAGGGAAATCTGCTTGCTTAAAATCTGCCTGTTTCCTCCTCCCGGTCTCCTGGAGCAGCCAACAGCTTTTAACAAGGAGTTCTTTGTTCAACAAAGCACTACGCTGCATGTTACCAGAACTTTAGAAATGGATGTTTTAAAGTCCCCCACGGACTTTGTAACAGGGTTTCTCCCAAAGCCTCCCAAGGTCCTTTCCCCTTGTCCTAACGGGCACAAGTTTCTGCAGCTCTCCCCAGAAGAAGGACGAAATTCAGTTTTTCCTCACACCTTCAGAAGAGTGGCTGCAACAGCTGAAAATGAAGAAATCTGAGGAAATCAGAGTAGGCACCACATCCTGCTTCCCTGCTCCCTGACCATAGCCCATCTGATGGAAACAGTGCTCCCAAGGTGAAGAGCCCACTGCTGTGGTCAGGAACCATAGCAGTTTCTCAGGTTTTGATTTATTTCCTGGAAACTGATTTCTCAAATGTCCAGACTTTTCAGTAAACCAGGCAACTTCTATTCCAAAGGCTTGCTTTGTGAGCTGGTCTCATTAGCTTCAGTTATTTCATGTTTTTACCTACTGTTTTTTTATATTTTCACATTAAATTCCATTTGCTGTGCAGTGACCCAGTTTCACAGCACATCTGACATCCCTTTGATTTCCTTTTGCTGCCTGCTCTGCGCTCACAGGTAAGAGCAAACCTAAGAAGTCTGCAGCTGGTTCCTTTGTGCGGGTCATGTAGACAGATTAGAAACACTGAAGGAAGCACTAACTCCTCTTCTGGCTTCCATCAATACTTCCTCCGAGTTTGACACAAGTCCTCTCTATTTTTAAGCCATCCTTTGCGATGTGATACACTGACTGCCTGATCCCTTCAGGTTGAATAGGAACCTGGCAAGTGGCACTTCTGTAGGTTGCTGCAGAACCCAAATAGCACATCATGCCAAGTCCCATCATTACCCAGCCTTCTTTCTGATGTGTGTGTATATGTGCTTGTTATGACAGAGGCACTAGAAAGGAGAATAAAGCTAACAGAAGGGAGAGGACGTGTCTGCCTTAACCGCGCTTTCCCTGACTGTAACAACTGAAGAGCTTCCAGCAAAAACAGTTAGTTACCTTCACTGTGTGCAGGCTTCAGCGCCTTGCAGTCTCCACATTTTTGCTAAAGTCACCCCAGTAAGTGGATGCATCTGTGGGTTTACTCATGTCAGCTGAAACATTCGGGAGTCTCAAGCATTACTGATAACCCTGAGGATGCAAAAGCCACCTCCTTCCTTTCCTTTCCACTGCCTGGGGAGAGGTAGGAGCCTCAGAGGGACCAGCAGTGGCACCCGACCACCCCTCAAACCAGCCCTGTGACAGAGGAAGACCAGAAGCTCAGCCATCTCAGGACAAAGCTGCAGCTAGTCCAAGGTGACCAACACTGGATTCTCACAAGCCTGGAAACCTCCCTGCTCTGCTTCCCTTGATGTGCAAGTCCTGGCTTGGAGATCACCGCTCTCGCCCACCACGTGGCTGCAGATTGGTCATCTCCTGAGGCTGCCTCAGCCAGAGGGGCTGTCCACCACAGCTGCCATGCTGCCAGCCCAAACCCCCTCCATGTTCAGCTCTGCACCCTGGCACGGGCAGCACATCTGCGGATGACATAGTTGTTTTGTGTGTCCCTCATCTTCCTCCCTGTTGCTTTCTCTTAGATAAAAGCTGTGTCTGTAAGAGTGCTTTAAATTCTCCCCCACCTCCATATGTTTCCAACCACCACCACCTTGTGAGTCGATCATCTCTTCAGGTCCCCTTTGAACTCCTGGGTTTCTGGAGTGATTCCTCCTGCACTTTGGGATCAGCATGTGCCAGGACAGGGATCCTACCACCAGGATAACACCACACAGCAGTGGAAGACAGCTCTGCCCTTCTGAGCATCTCCTCCAGGGCTTTCCTCTCCCTACTTTCAAGATCTCATCTCCTAAAAACCCATGGTGGCTTTTTTAATTTCTAGCTCTATACGCTCCCCATTTTTAATGTAAGAGTGAGTCAAAATCTGTTCTTTGTCATTCCATCTCTAGACTCAGAGTCACAGAAGAGATCAACAAAGTTACACTGGATTTACACCGGGATAATGAGAGCAAAAAATTGGCCCTTTGTTTTCACATTTTAACTTCTTCCCATCATATTTTTTATTTGTGGCAGAGTTATTGTTAGATTTACTTTGATGTGTCTGTTTTAAATTCATTAATCTACAGCACGCTCCAGGAAAGCTCTTTATATTTGTTCTCTACTTAGAATATAAAATTACTTTGCTTTACAAAGTATGTTATAATATTCTAAATTTATGACATTACTATTATCTGAGGAATCTCCAGCTATTCATGCATATTCCCTCTTTGTTTCAGGCCCTTCAAAGTTAGTACAGCTAATTCTACGCTTTCTTCTCCTGGCATCAATTGCACATTATACTAAATGCTATTAAATTACAGATCCTCACTGCTTTTCCTGGAAACTTGCTGGTTGGCAGAGTACGATTAGATCTGGATACTATATGCAAGGTTTTTTTAACAGCTTAGGTTTAAGATGCAGATAGTATATGAACCTTCAGTGCGATGGCATCCTTATAAGCACTAAAAAAAATTACATTAAGCTAAATGACATCACTTCTAATCAGAATTTTTATCCCTTTTTTTCCTGATTAGTGCAGCCTGTGCAGATTTACTAAATATCTCTGCTCCAACGTTCTTCACCTCATGGCTTCTTGAGTCAGCATTTCTGGCAGCAAGTGCTACTGACAAGTGAAATTCTTAACGTAATTTGGCATCCAGCACTGGGACTGCGAAGGTCATTAGCAAATTATTCCAAATGACTTGTGGCCATCCCACCTCCTCAACAGGCCTGCTTTAGGAAAAACCTTCATTATTCCTGGAGGAAAGGGGGAAGAGCTTCCTGATGTTCAGTCAAGGCAGCAGCCTCCCTGAGCTGTGCCGGGTGGTGCCCACATCAGCACATCCTGGGGCCGCAATGGAGGGGCAGCACCTTTCACACCTGCATCCTTCAGAGAAGGAGGCGCTGATGCCTCCCACCCCTTCCCCAACAGCAAAAAAGTCAGATGACCCCATGTGTCCTTTGTTCTTTTCCAAATTCAGTAATACAATATGCTGAATATAAATTATAACGTATATCGTAGTGTTTCAGCTATGCAAGTGTGACCTAGCACATTTGTTAGTTATTGGACTTCTGAGAATTTTCTCACTAATTTCATGCGTGTATGCCTGCATTTGCCCGTGTCAAAGCTCTCATTTGTAACCTAACTGATAAAAGTAATAAAAACCCGTCTACAAATTTTCAGCTTACAAATTCATTCTCTCAGAGTTTCCTATGTAATCTGCTTGCAGTTGCTTTTGCAGTTTTGTTTCCTTTAGAAGAAAACACAATTATAATTTTTTTATATCCCAATATATACAAATATAATTATTCAATTTTTTTAAAATACCATCTGAAATATTTAATGTCAGAAGTGAGCCCTTTAGCTATTATTTGCTCTGCTGGGAAATGCAAGGTGAAGAGCAGATTCTTATTCTTCACCAAGCCATGATGGAAAGTAGAGGTTTGTCTAGCCCAGGAGTTGGTCAGATGGGCCAAAGGAGGATGCTGACAGACTAGTATGACTTAAGAGGAGACATACAGAGGTATTTGGGCAGAAAAGATCTCCTTATCCTGCAATGAGAGTTTGCAGCTCAAGGATTTCCTGAGTCAGAGAGAGTGTTAACATGAAGGTTTATGATTACTTTTTGTGGCATCACCTTTCCCTCAACCCCTTGCACGGGCATTGCAGCCTCCAGGAACCCCCATGCTGCCGGTAGCTGCCTGGAGGAGCAGGTAAGATCAGACCCTGTGTGGCAGAGCAGGCAAGAGAGAAGATAAACGGGATTTCTCCCGGGATAAACTAAGGCAGATCAGGGCTCCCTGCACCCTACCAGAGGAGGTTCTCCTGGGGTGACGTAAAATAAAAATACTCTTTACACACTTGCAGCAGTGATATCAGTGAGGAGAGGGGGCTGCTGGCTCCCCTCCTGTGCTGAGCATCCACACACCTCACCGCTGCCACCGGCATGGGAGCTGCTCTCGGCAGGGCTTCTTGTTCATGAGGATGGGAACAAACAAAGATTTAGTTTTGGAGGCTTCACCCGTGGCCCTCGTTTGAAGCCCGTGCCAGCCGCGGGGGTGGAAGCCATGCAGGAGACAGGCAGTAATTAAGACTGGATTTTGAAGCAGAGGGATTCCTCCTCTCACCCTCCCCTCCAGCCTAAGCCCCGGGACTGTGTTCCCAGAGCAGAGATAAAAGGGCAAGTTCCCTTACCTGAGTTTATTAAACAAAGCACAAAGGTGGTAGGACAGGACTGGTGGCGTTGCTGAGCTGCCAGCTTGCACGGGCTGGGTACAGGGCTCCCCTACGTGCTGGGCTCCTCCACAAGCAGGACCAGGTCTCCCACGTGTGTAGCTCAGACCCAAAGCATCTCTCCCACCCAAGAGATTTCAGAAGGACTTGCCTCCCAGCTACCCATGTGTCAGGCAGGACTGTATACCCTCTAGCATTACCCTACAGTCAGAACACAGGACCCAAAATATTGTCAGAGCCCAAATTAAATGCAGAAATTGTATGGAACGACGCAAAATGAATCTGTGGCTTTGAAGGACTGTGACAATTTCAGGCAGATGGCAAGATAGGAATTAGCACTTCTTGCAGCACCCAGCCAGAACAGATGCGGCCCATAATGAGGGTCAGACAGCAATGCACAGCGTAATTCCCTTTGCTCTCCTAGCAAACACAGAAATGCTAAGTCACTGTGTCACTACAGATTTTGTTGCTGGAAACACGAGGAGTGTCAATCGTCAAGGTAAATTAGTAATGCTGCATAAGCAGAGGCTGGAGGTAGAAAGGGAGCTGTGAAAGAGGCAGCTCGAGCAACACAACACTTCCTAAAGTCGTTTCTCTAAACTCTTTCTTCTTCTATATGAATATTGCTGTTCGTGAAGGCTTCACAAAGTCAGTAACTCCCTTTGAAACAGTTGTTTGTTTTGCTGATAGGAAACTGCTGATAGGAATATATTGTTAATTAAATATTGTTATAGGAGTAGTGATTCATGAGGCATCTGACTACAGAAGAATAACGCACCTACCTAGCTACCTGTCTTGTTGGTCCATTTCTTTGTGAATTACAGTGTTTTAGCTCATGAAATAGTAAAACATCAGAGCAAAGCAACAGAAAGTTACTCTGTACTTAACTGTCCAAGAATTATATTCAGTACAAAAAAAGTATAGGCAAAATTTGTCAGTAGGTATAAAAATAGATCTTCTTGAGGTATTACTTGAACTTGGGAAAAATGTTTAATTGGCTGCCTGGGGCCCTCCAGTATTTTCATTTTTTCTAAATGAATTACCATATATTCATTATACAATAGGTGGTTACAAGTATGGGAGTGTTTCTCTGCATTCATTCAGCAGTTCATTCACAATTTGAAAAACAAAGTGGACCAGGTGTAATGAGGAATCCCTTTTTAGATGGTTACATTTCTTCTTTGTTCTGCTTTTTCACTGGCAGTTTTCAAAACCCAAATTTGCATGAGAGGAAAATCTTGCTCGGGAAAGCTAACTCGCACTTTGGGGTTCTGCTGCCACGCCAAATAATCCAAGCTACTTAAATGGATTTGCAAGGTGGATGCTCAAATGCAGATTAAAATGTGAATCGACTTCCCAGAAAATCATCTAATTTATAAACGAGGAATCTTCAGACCTTGAGGTAGCCAAAGTGACTTGGCTTTTAAAGGAGATTACTTACAAAAGGCTCTGGCTACCAATCTGCCAGAGACTGGCTGTGCAACTCTTAAAACCCCAGAACAAAAGATCAAAGACTGCCTCAGTCAAGCAAAATATTCCACTGCTGGGTAAATAACTTCTGCTCTGCAAATAGAATTTTCCCAAATGCCATATTATGATTCAGATATTCTTACAGGTGCAAACACAGGCTGGAAAAGTGTGAGAAAATGTGTCCTATGAACTACAGACTTGTGAGAACGAAGCAGTAACCTGAGAGAGCTCAGTACTTTTGGAAACTGAGGAACAGGGGCCCTAATGCTCATGAGGGCACAGGCATACCCTTAACACAAGGCATTGTTAGTTAATGGCAACACTGAAGGCAGGAGCCTTCAAGATGGAGCTTTCAGTTGTCCAACCACCATCCAACTCTAAAGGGGAAGCTCAGCAAACCCAACCATGTCCCTGAAAACTGCAGCTCTGTCTTCTCACCGAGCCCCACATCGCTACATAGGAGGTCGTGTCCCTGAATGGAGGGGCAGACAAGGCAAGGAAATGCTTATCCTCTGGTGAGGGCAACCTCACCTTCTGAGAGGCAACAAGTACCCAAAGATCTCACTGTCTGCAGGGGTTTTGTATTTTGCTGCATTACCCCATGAGCATACAGACCTAAGGGGGCAGATTCCCACCATGCTGTCTGTGGTGTGGTCAATTTTTGGTGTATAAAATCAGTGTTGGGGAAAGGGGGGGCTTAAAATGCGAGTGAGGTTGTAAATAGCCCAAGTCATAAGGGAGACTACAACATTTGGAAACTCATCTTCTTCCATCTCTATCGAGTGCTGGTTATAATTATGAGGACAAGTAATAAACAGACAGGAGTAATAAGACAAGAAGGTAAATCTCCTGAAACATGAACATGAAACCACAGCACCTTCATCCTTCAGAAGCACAGGCAGTCCAGTAAAAAAACAGCCACATCCAAGAGGCTTGAATCTCTCTCTTGTGATACATGCTATCACCTTAGAGCATAGCTGCAATAAATAATTGTTTTCCCAGGAATCACCACCAAACCATTGTGGAAGGGAACCAGAAAATTTCAACCAAAGAACACTAACTGGAGAGCTAAATGACAAACCCTGCAGTGTTGACACAGTCTTCTATGCCCCCAAAGCATATTTTGCATTCCAGCTGACTCAAGGCACGTCCTGGGCAGGGGGTAAGAGCACTCAGCATGCCACGGAGAAGCCTGGCTTCGAAACAGCAAGATCCGATACTCACTGGAGAACTAACACGTGCCTCCAGAAGAACGAGCACAATGGGGCCCTTCTACAGGGTCCACTAGTGCCCACAGCAGGAGTGGGACAGGAGGGAAGAAGAAATCAATGAAATAAATGGTTGTCAGCCCTTCAGTAGCAAGATTGTGTGTAATTCTCACCTCTTACTACAAAGCCATGAGATGTGGCTCAGAGAAAAGCTATTTGGCCCACTGCACCTACCGACTTTTGGCTTGGTCTGTATCCTTAAGGAGAAAACAGGGAGGAAGAGTACTTCAAAGCAGCATGGCTTGCAGGAATGGGTTAAATCATAGTTTAAGATAGTGCGGTGGTTGCACACCATAATTATTTTTTCATGTTTTTCTGCTGTAATTCAGAGTGCCTTCCCCAGGGAAATCATTTCATCACCTGTGTAATGGTGGGATGAATGAAGACTGACCCCTGCCTAGGAAGCCAGATTTACTCGTGTTAGATGACTGCATCCATAAAATAAAGGCCATCTTTTGCCAGAATTCCTGCATGTCACACTTTTATTCCCTCTTATTACTTAAATATTTTTCTCTGACACTACCCTAGTAAATTGCTCTGTATTTTACCTTTTATTTTATAGTAGCTTTTTATATAAATCTAACTCTCTAATTTTCACACTGCATCTCCTATATCGCTGTGGACACCAAAATTTTACCTTTATAATAAGTAACCTTTAGCCATTATAAGCCAAAAATGTCTTTTCAGTCACTCCTACGCAAATCCAAAATAATCCACCAGTAAGCCGAATACAGCCCCTAGACTAAGCAAGTCTAAAAATACTTTGGTGTGAAATAGTTTTCCTAGATGCAGTGTAGAGGTAACTACTTTGTCCAGAAGGTAATATTCAATTCTCTCACACCTGGCCAGCCAAAAGTTTTGCCTTTGTAGCCCCCCTGTGTAGGGAAGAAGGTGTGTATCCCCACAGGGCAATTATGTCCCCTCTCCTATCTTGAAGGTATCCATTTCTCCTCATTGGCTGTCAAGGGAGTCTGTAGCAGCCAGCTTAAGCAAGATATATACTATTATACGTGCAATACTTCCCACCAGTAAAGAGCCTCTGTGGAAAGTTGGTACAGAAAAGAGAGAGCACTGTAAATTTCTGCCTGAGCCTTATCTTACCTGGGCAGACAAAAGCTTTTATTATTCTGTTCCACAGGTAAGTCTTGCCTATAAATATTAGTCACACAGCACAGAAGAATCAATTGTTATGATGATGAAAAACCAAAGCTCAAAATTGAGCATTTATATGCAGGTTGCCTTCGGGCCATTTGATGATTTGCCAATTAGTCCTGACCCTCCTGGATGTAACTTTAAATATTTCGCTTCAAATATTTCTACTCCTTCAAGTACCCTAGCTGGAATTTGATCTGCTTACCACTAGGAAATTATTTAATGTAACCTCTGAGTACAGAAAAATAGATGTTTTCAAGAACAGATTCTTTTAGTTCCTGTATTCAGAGGAGAAAGATTAGTTTTATTTAGTTTCATGTTGTAGGGCCAGATTTCTTCACTTCTATTCAGACTGAGTAGTCCTTTATTTTCCAAGTAGTTCAGTTAAAATCAAACAAAGGTTGTTTGTCCTTGCTCTGGTTTAAACAGAAGCACGCTGCATAAGCTGAATTATTTTAGTTTCATATACAGCTGTTCCTTCTAATGGCATAATCTGATTTTTCCCACTTCTTCTTGTACTAAAGCACTTCACTTAGATCCATTTGTGTTATATTGGAGTTCAAGAGTTATATTGGAGTCCAGTTCTTTGCTGGAAACAAGATCTGTTACCCTGACTTAGTTTTAGGGTGTTCTGAGTGGATCTCTGGCAGGTATGAAGCCTTTTTGAAAACAGTAGCAGCTTCTTTGAGTTTCACAGTTTGGCAAGAAACAGGCACAGATAGGATATTTGTCTTTCTTTTAGTGGGATGTTATCTCTTTTCTTTCCCTTTCCTCCACAAAGCTGGGCAAGTGCAAAGAGATTTTTAAAGCATGCTTGGGAAGAAAAGATTATGAAGGAATATTTTGTCTGTATGTTTCAGACAAAAGCTGTTTTTTCAAGGATACAGGCATTTAGGCTACGTCTGAAAGCTTCTTCCTGCTCACTCTTGTTAGGTATGATAATTTTCAACCTTTGGTTCACGCATTCATTCCCTAATCAGGGCTACAGCACATGTCAAGATGTTCACTTTGAATGAAAAGCTTTTCCAAGACTGAAAACTCAATTTACCCCTGCTAGTGACATTAAGATAAGCAGTCCCTCAAGGGGGCTCAGTTCTTATCTGATACACTGTGTTCTGCACAGGCTCTGGCAGAAATTAAGTGGAGTTTCATGTACACACATTTGGGACATATGTACCCTATTGAACAGGACTTTTCATTTGCACATCAAATGGAGCTTTCCAGTAGCTCACTTGAGCCCCATTCATTTGCTGATTATCACCCCTGTTACAAGAGCCTACGATAATGGCATGCCTATATATCATAAAGACAAAAGATTACTGCACCATAGGAGGTGGCTATCAATCCATTGCCTATCATCCTGTGTAATGACTTCCTTATAACAAAGCGATACTTTTTATATCTTTTTTGACAAATGAGTTATCCCTAGGAAAGCTTCATTAGATGTCCTTCATAGCCTCCCAGCACAAAGCTGAGATCGATTATTTATGTTAGTAGCACCTAGGAATTTGAGGTAGGATGTTGTGCAAACCCAGACCATGTATGTATGCACACTATGCACATGCTGCTGTATACTTCACTGGTGCGTGCCTCCTGCTAGTTCCTTCTTCTCCAGCTATTTAACCTGATACAGTTCTTCTTTTACCTTCACACCATGAAAATGCATGAATAAAGCTTTGTGCAGACTTCTTCTGGAATCAAGTGCAGGCAATAGAATCATGGAAACACAGAATGGGTAGAGTTGGTAGGAACCTTAAAGATCATTTAGTTCCAACCCCCTGCCATGGACAGGGTCACCTCCCACTAGAGCAGGTTGCTCAAAGCCCATCCAGCCTGGTCTTGAAGATTTCTGGGGAAGGGGCATCTACAGCTTCTCTGGGAAATCTGTTCCAGTGCCTCACTACCTTCAGAGTAAAGAATTTGTTCCTAATATGTTTTCTAAGTCTACACCTATTCAGTTCAAAATCATTACCCCTCATTCTATCACTACACTGCCTGATAAAGATTCTCTCCACATGATGGCAAGATTTCTACTCACAGGAAGCAATTAAGTACATTAATACAAGTATCAGAAACTGATCGTTGAAATTGAAGTTGTTAAACTTAATTAAATATATATGTAGGAGCTGCCCTTAGGGTGTAAATGGCTTTCTTTCCACTTAAAGGAGAATTTGTTGTAAAGGCTACTTACCACCAACACACTAAGGGAACCAAGAGTTCAGTGAACATTACACTTAGGTTTTAAAGGATTAAACAGGTAATTCTCACTTACAAAAAAAATCCACTGGGGACTTGGTCTAATGAAACCTACACAGTGTTACTCCGATTCACCTCCTAAACATATTACTGGAAATATCTACAAAATATAATAGAAAACAACACTTTCCTAGGGATTTTCTGAATAATCTCCCTGCACTGAGATTGATGCAAGTCTCATGGCATGATGCAAAATGGCTCAAATTGATTTTAAAAAGGTTATAAGGTTATTTCCATTCCTTAATATAGCCTGCCAATTTTAGAGTAATTTTTGTAGAACTCTATTAGACAGCCTGTGAGAGTGTTAACTTCATCCCTACAGAAAGTTATATACGTCTTCATAAAGAGGCAAGGCCAAATGCTGTGTGGAAATTGAGCTTGGATCTACATTAATAGAGTGGCTATTCCTGACAGTGGTGGGGGTCAATGTCCTTTTTGATAGAAGAACTGATTGCTCTAGGACTAGATAATTTGCATTCACTTGGCCATGGGAAATCTTGGGCCTGCTCTCCAGGTGATTTGTCACCCGGGGCTCAGGAAGTGCACTACAGATCATGACAGCTCCTGTTGGAAGAATTTCTGAGTAATGGAAGGAACACAATAGGTTTCCTAGGTAATCAGGAGGAGACAGAAGTACTAAAGGATTGAACTACAGTAGAAGCAACAGAGAAAATTAAATTCTTACTCAAGATGGGCAAGGACTTCACTAGATCAATGTCAGATTATTATATATGCTAGATCAAGCTTTATGACAACTATGATGGGGATCAGTAAAAATCGTATCTCAGAATTTCAGTGTTTATCTTCTGATTTTACTTACAGTCAGATACTGCGATTTGCTTCTCAGAATAATGTAATGCAGTATTTTCTTGCTAGAGGAGAAGATGATGCATCCACAATACTATCCTGAAGCTGAGAAAGTACATATAGGATCTACTTCTTCCTCAAAATATCCCAGTATACAGTTAACACACTGACACTTAAGGGTACAAGAGATGACAAGTCCTCCCGAAAATCAAATGATCACACAGTCTTTTCTATAACCTGTCAAAACTCCTGAGAAGAGATGTCAGTATCATGAGCTCCAGATATGGAAAGAGAAGCTGAGGTACACAGTTGTGAAAAGATTCAATAGGGGTCATCCAGAAACTGATTAGAAAAGCAAGAAAACCTGTTCTCCAGGCAATCCTTTTCCTAATTCTTGGGCTTCTATCCCAAGCACTTGGCAATACAGGGGAAGGGAAGGGAAGGGAAGGGAAGGGAAGGGAAGGGAAGGGAAGGGAAGGGAAGGGAAGGGAAGGGAAATCCACAGTAAGTTTTTGATGATCTCCCTTGAGCCTGTATTCTTACCCTTCTTTGGGCTCACATCTAATTCAATGAAAGGTTCCAAGAGATGCCTGAAGTGCTCTTATTATCTAAAAGTGTTAGCCTATGGTGACAGAAATCGTGTACTCTTCCTTCATATAAAAACTAAAGGCTAAATCCAGACTGCCTACAACAAACTTCAGATTTCCCTCATCTCAGTTTACCCACCCAGAATCTGGGAATTCAGTTAGAGCTTGAGTCAGTTGCCTAAATATAAGCGTCTGGTGCCATCTGCGATTCCCTTGGGTATCTCGCCTGGCATGTTCAACATAAGATCTATGGGAAACCCGTGCAACTCTGCAATGGCATCTGGAAGCCAGGTATGATTCCTTTGGGCATCTCAAATGATACCAAAGACCTATGTCAAAGCAACTGAATGGAGCTTTTTTGACTGGAGCTAGGCAGAGTTACCTGCAGATATTGATTCAGCACATTTTAGATGAGAACTTCCCATTGCAGGTGGCCTATTTCTCATCATTGACTGCAGAGGACACCTACAGCAACCAAACACAAAAGTTCAAAGCCAGGACAGATGAGGCTGGGCCATAGCCCCTACTTCTCTGTTGCTTGATCCCTTCTGCATTTCTCAGGTCCTCTACCAGCTGCACAGAAAGTGCTGTCATCAGGATTAGGAAGAACTTTATACTCACTTTTTAAAAGTATAATTATGTAAGACAGGGGGAAAATCAGGCCTGCTTTCTCCCCGCCTCACAGAGATACGAGAAAGACACCATGAAGACTAAAATAATTGAGTTGGATTAAATTTACCATGTCTGCAAAATTTTCTATTAAAAGCTTACCTTTGATATAATGCTTCAGCCTGCAGACTTTTGCTTCCCAGCCATTAAATTCTGTTGTAATAAACTTTTACAATATGCATCATTATAGGAAACTTAAATAGGCTTAGCTCTTGAGTGAGACTCACAGAGACAGAAGAATAGAGAGAAGAAATGTGAGGTGTCTGGCTTCTTGAATATTTAAGAAAAGGTTCTTCTTTATTAAATAATGCATATGAAGGGAAGGATTTGGAATTCTAAATTTTCAAGGTCAGGGTGGAAGGAGGTCTGCCTGGAGAGCCATTAATTCCTGATCTCAGCTCATGCCTCTGCCTTTGCCATATGGCCTTGTACAAATCAGAGGACTAGGCAAGTGAGCCTTTTACCACCAAATGGGATTGAGCCCCTGGGGCAGATGGGCTGCTATTCCTCACCCTCCTCAAAGAGGAGTCATGACAATTGCTCTTTTTGGTCTTCACAGTGTTGTAATCATATTTACATGGTAAAACTTAGAAAATATAAATGGCTTGACAGCATTGACGGTATAGCAAAGTGGATGCTGGTGGTTTAAAAGTAAAATTCAGGGTTGCTCTTCTGCTTATAATGAGCATTGCAATGCAGAATGGGCAGCTGCAGAGAGACCAATTGGGAGAAAAGGAGGATCGGTTCCCTTGTTATTACCATGGTTTATGGAGACATTTGGCCTCAGGTATATTCTCCTTCCTATTCTGCTGGTAATTCATTTGTTTGAAGTGTAATATAATTGTCCACAGAGATCATGCTACACTCCTTTCTAAGGCTCTAAGCATGTTGGCTATTTAACAGACTATTCTTCCACACATGGGTGAAATGAAAATTCCTTTCCTATAGAAGATTTGGAGTACTTTGTACATTTGTTTATTAAGGGGGGGGGATTTATATCCTGTTTTGTTCTTCTTGTACTTTTGGAACATCATTTATCAGCCTTAGGATAGCCAGGAAGCATACATCAGCTAAGGTTGCATTTCATGGCCCGGTATAAAGACAGAGAAGGATAGCTGATCCTCACCATGTATAATGTGGAGTTAGACAGGGGCTGAATCTTGTCCATCCTATTAAAATAACAAATACTTCATCCTGTCTATACAGGGACTGGAGAAGAAGCACTGCACCATCTTCAAAGTCTCCTGAGAGACTCAAGGAGAGGAATGCTAAGACAGAAAAAATGCCCTGATAGACTCCCTTTGCAATTATTATTTTGCTTCCTGCCCCACTTCACATACAGAGAGTTGCCTTAAGAAACAATTCCCTACACTCATTAAGTATTAGATTCCTCAAGATTTTCTCTGTTCCTGTTGCTTAACAAGAGATTTCAGCTATTCAGGAGTCTGTAAGCAGGCATCTGGCTTGACTGTTTGGGTCTCTGGGCATCTCTTGGGGACCTGACTCTGTCGCTTCATTAAGTGAGCACAGAGAGATCCCTGGAGTGGTGAGAGGTGACAGAATAGCCTGAAACATCGACTCATGATTTGCATTGCAGTGTCATTTGCAATCAACAAGAGACTCCAATGCCCTCCATTTAAGACGCTGGCTTTCTTCCCACTAGACTTAATAATACACTTAATTCTTACAACACCCTAACACTTTATTTTAATTCTGGCAGTGCTTATTCTAAGGGTCAAAGGCCTTCCTGGCTTTCTCAACTGGCAATACAATTTTATTTAATTATTTTTAACTGCAGAAGACACACCTCTCATCTGTCCTGAGGCATTTTTGCAGACACAGAGGAACTACAGTCCACAGGGCAAGCTCCGTAAATGAGTGCCAACAGGGATTCCCCAAACCAGTCCTTCAGAAAAGGCAATAGTAAATGAAAAGTCCTGACAGTCGAGAAACTCAAACTCTGTCTCAGATGCAGGAGTGACTATCAGAGCAAAGGGTCTCAAAAGTTCCCACCCAGGAGGCAAAAGTCTATAAATTTCTAGTGTGATATTTATTGGGTTTGGCCCTAACTAAGGGCCCTGATTAAGTTCATTAAGGACTTCACTCTGACTTTGCAACTTCACTTTAAATTCAAATCACTGCCTGTCAACAGTCAGAGAAGGAGAGTCATTGAAAGGTGGACTATGCTCTGTCCTTAGATGCATGTGAATAGCTGCCACTGAAGTCAACAGAGGTCAGAATCTGGTGTTATAAATCTTGGCAGGTCCTAAACCTACATATAATTTATTGTGAAAGGAAAGGTCCATTTTCCACTTAGATTGAAAAAGGAATGAGGGCTGGTGGCCATTGCAGATCCTCTTGCCCCATTGGTGAGATCCATCAGACTTTGTTCCGTGCTCATCATTGCCTATACTTATTGCAGACCTCACTTTTGACGTCTTCTGACATTGATTCACCTGAGAAGGGTAATAACCCTTCAAAGAGTATGTACATAGTAATAAAAGGTAAGTCAGTGAAAACCCGAATTTACTCAGATAGGCAAATGAAAAAGCTTTGGCTTAGTATAATGTGTCACCTCTTGCAGCACTGCCCCGTTGTAGGGAACAGAACATTACCAAGAGCGATGCTCTACAAACTGACACTGGGATTGAAATACCCTCAATGCAAATGAAATATAGGGCCCCCTGTATGGGCAGGTAAGGCTTCCCCCAAGCCACTTGATGATCCCATATCATCATTGCTTGGCAACTGTTTCCAGGATTTTTGCTTCAAAATGGACTATGTTGGAGATTTATCCCTTTAGAGGTGCTGTCCCTGGCAAAGAAAGGGGTGTGTTTTTTTAAACACACGGGAGAAAACAGTTCCTCATTCCCAGCTAGGTTTGCAAACCAGTTCAGTGTTTACCTTTGGCAAGGGAGGAAGGGAAGAGTGTTTGCAAGTCTCTGTTTTAGTGCATTTGCCTTCCTCGTTGTTGGGAGGTGCAGACTTTGTTCTGGCTGTGGGCTGGGTAGTACAGTACAGGTTTGAAGAATGCTTTTCTTCTTGGCCGAATTCACTGTTTGGAAGCTGGCGGCTGCTGCTGCAGATATAATTACTGAGTTTATTGCTGCCCGAAGCAAATGAATGAGTAGGAGGAAAAGTAGGAGGAACAGAAAGTGCCATTAATCTACTCTTTGCTGAGTTTGTGGGGGAAAAAAAAAAAAAGACAAGCAAAATTCCTGTAGGCACTCAGTATGGTGATATGGCACTTTCTGCGCAGCGAAAGCAGTTGAATATTATATACTAGCATATTGGTAGGATGAAGAAGGCAAAGGAGGTTTTATTTCTTCACATGCCAGCAAGCTTCTCACCAGGCTGTTCTGAGACCAGGGGTCTCTCAGGGTGGCACTGACTCCATGTCACCTTGCTGATCCTGTGACAGCACCCCGTCCCACACTTATTCCATCACCAGGTCAGGATGTGGCCCTGCACCCCTGCAAAGTTAGAGCTCCCTTCTGCAAAGCACAGTGGGTCAGGTATAAAATATGTTTATTAAATAAAAGCAAGAAGCATGTAGGCATTGCTTATCTGTAACCATCTTTGCTCCTAGACATATCTGCTCTGAAAGTATGAGGTATATTATGATCTCAAATCATTTTCTTAGAAAAGACTATCTATCAGCATTCTGCACAAGAAGGAAAATGCAAAATGCAGAAATTTCTCTTTTACTGTAAAGACCACTGAAAATTATTTTTCAAATAAAGCAGAGTTCATAAAAATAGGAACTCGTTTCAAGATCAAAATAGTTTAAGGAAGTGTTTTTTAATAAATCATTGATAGCCTTCCTGCTGCACTGGCCATTTCTCAAGATAGTCCTGCTATAGTAGATACTATTGAAGGACATCCAAAAAGCAAAGTATGCGGGGAAAAAAACATTTTTTTTTATTAAACTAACTGATACTGTTGGTGATACAGGCAGGCTTTTGAGTATCCCAGCTTATCTTTGAGTCATTTCTGGAGAGAAGCAAAGTGGCCAGCCCAGCAGTGGAAAAGCTACATGACAAAAAGTTAATTAATTTGAGAGTGAAAACCTGTGCTAATTAACACAGAAGAAAGCCCGTAAGTCCACTGTAAAGTTATCCAGGGATGGAAATGACAAAAGGCAAGGCAGGGGAGCAGGGGGGATACCAGGGGTGATTTTTTTCATCAAGGGAAGCAAATGATAGGTAGAACTGCCTAATCCAGCAGGTTTCAGACTCCTATCTCTGTGTAACTTGTAATTACATGACTTATTAAGGAGTTTTTTCTTGTTTGAGTTGACAGAAGGAGATAAGCCAGGTCATTGAAACTCCACAGCCACTTCATGCTCCAGAAGCATATTGGGAATTGTGGCACAGGAGTCCAGGCAGAGAGGAAGGAGAGCTATTTGTTTACGTTGTTGCTGATTGAATCTACTGCTGGGATCACCATTTAAAATTTGAAGTGTATTTAAAGTGGAATTGACTCAA
This sequence comes from Scolopax mira, assembly GCA_004320125.1. Taxonomy (NCBI): domain Eukaryota; kingdom Metazoa; phylum Chordata; class Aves; order Charadriiformes; family Scolopacidae; genus Scolopax; species Scolopax mira. The sequence goes on from BJBW01006147.1 coordinate 88,801, forward strand.
CCAAAACATACAGCAAATCCCCAGAGATACAGATGCAGAACAACAGTGGCAAACTTCCAGCTTGCCATAGCAAGCGTTCAAAATCCTCTGGAAATAAATGACTTCAAGGCTTTAAAAGGATAAGAAAGAACAGCCAAGCCAGACAGATCTCAGGGCTCATTGCTGAAGGCCCCAGACATGCATAGCTCCAGCTGATTTCCCGTCATGTCATTTTTCCAGGACTGGCATTAAGAGACTGCTGCCTCTGTGCAGGGGAGGAACATGTTTGCCAGCACTGTGGTTTAGATGAGTATGTATGAGTGGATGTTTTGGTTCAAACAAAGGGTCTACCTAGCCCAGTTCCAGCCTCTAGCAGAGGCCTTAATGGGTTAATATTTACAGTATTTCCCTCTCATACTATCTCAGCTCTGATTTTTTCACCTAAGCAGATCTCCTAAATCTCATGTGCTTTGCCTGTTTAATAAACCTTTATAAATATCTTCAAGTTCTTTCCCAGTCTCTCCTCAGAACTCTTGCATTCATCACATCCTTTGGCAGGGAGTTCCATGGGTTCTTTGCCTGTTACATACAGAATTGCCTCCTTCTGTTATTTTTGAACCTGTCTCCCAGCTCCATCTGATGGACGTTCATCCTTGCCCAGGATGAAACTGTGAACGTTTAGCCTACAAAATCCATTATGAAGGATTTTATAGTTCTTTAGCGTATCCCACCGTTGATTATTCCATGCTGAAGAGTCCTAGTCTAACAGTTTCTCTCCTATTCCCTGGCCAAGAGATAGGCAAATCCAGTTATTTTTCCTGGAATAGGTGAGATAAATAGGTACAGGTGGTACAGGTGAGCATAAAGATGGAAAGAGGCCTCAACATTGCGCTACTGTATGGGAGAAGTGATCAAATCCAGCCCCATGCTCAGAAAAGTCCTGCTAGATGGTACACACACCAGCCACAACCCAGCTCTTGGTCATCCCTGATCACAGGACACAGAACCAGGCATCTCCTGCCTTGTGACGGAGGAGGCAGAGGCTCTATCATTGCAGTGTGACCCAGTGTTGCCCATCTCCATGTGGGCAAAGACCTTTCAGTGACTGGACACGAGGCAGTTCTAGAAGAGCTGGGAGCACTCTGAGATGCTGTTGAGAAGATAAATGGTGGGATGGCCCCTTGTCCCAAAACCTGCATAGTCTAAAGTGACAAATAATGGTGTTTTGTGGCTTACAACTGAGTGAACTATGTTGGCTGTGTCTCACCTTACATGATTTACATGAGATAAGAGATATGTATGACATGAGTCATATAGATATATGTCTCATACATTTCACGGATACATTTTGCATTCCAGACCTATTCTAAATATAATTTCCTTAGCATAATCATCTATTTGTCCTATTCTATGTTTCCTTTTCATAATTCTCAAGAAAGTTAAATACAAAACTATTTTTATTGAACAAATCGGCATTTCACATGTAAAGAAGGCATGTATTTTCTATAATACAAGTTTCCAGAATCATTCTGTCTGTCATTTGTGAAATGACTGTACTTTCATTAAACAAGACAAATTATCTGGAGCCCGAGGAAAAATTAATTTCATGGGGATGCAAAGGATTGAAGACCTATTGGTAGAGTACAATATATGCTTGGCAGATGTCCCCTGCCTAAGGCATGAAATGGCCTGACTATTATCTTGTCTACGGTTCAAAAGTAAATGTGCACATTGCACACAGAGCAACACGCACTCACAGAGCAAACACCTAGTGATGATGGATATCACTATTGATACAACTCGCACCTAAAACCTATAAGGGCTGGAAAAAATATTTTAAATTTTGAAAGGTAGTATGAATTCATTAACTGCGAAGAACACACACGGTTGCATTCAAGGAGTAGAGCTGTGACAGTAATTGCTGAATTGAATATTTTTTAAAAAGCCCTTTTGTTCTTATTGGCATCAAAGCTATTGTTGAACTGTGCTGTACTGTCAGCAACGTGAATATTAGGGGTTTAGATCCACGCATGCGAAAGATCAAAAGCAGTGATGAAGGATTCTGTAATTATTAGTAATTGCTTCCCAAATGACCACTTTTTTTAAAGATTCTTTATAACAAAGTGTTCACTAAAGACTATGGGTTGAATTCATATTTTCATAGCAAGAACTTGAGCCCATGGAAATTATTTCACACATTATCATCATAGCTGGAAACTACCACTAATAAGAAATACGAATGCTACATAAAATCTGGATATGATAATTATGATTATTACTTGTAATTTTAATGCAGATTGTAATGTTACTTTTTCAATTAGAGGAATTTAAAGACTCGCAAAAAAGAAGTCAGTTAAACTAGTTTCAGGTTGAGCAAAGTCTTCATTTCTCTAATTCTGTGTTCAGAATTGCTTCATTCAAGTGAAATATAAATGGTGCATCAGCTGTGAAAAAACCCTGGCTTGTAAAAGGTACCTTTTAGGCTCAAATCTCCATTCATTTAAAAGGATGTAAATCCTTACACGGACATACAGCTACAAGCACAGACACCAACAGAATTACAAAAAGCCAAAAAAGGTGCAAAAATTGAGTCATGCCCTCTTTTCACATACCAGCACCCATCCCATTGCCAAATGAGATCAAATGTGTAACTTCAGAGTCTTATTTCATACTTGATCCTAAGGTTTGCTCTTGCTTATTCCAGGACTAAATTTCTTCTAAATAGATACAGATCAAAACCATGGCACTATTAAAAATAACTCATACATGATAATAATAGTCGACTGTGCCTCATTGGAAAACATTAAAAATATTTATGAAATTGTGGTGTAGCATGAGGTGGCTTTCTCTTAGCCTTTGCTGAGAACCATAGAATCATAAAATGGTTTGGGTTGGAAAAGACGTTAAAGATTGCCTAGTTCCATAGGCAGGGACATCTTCCACCAGACTAGGTTACTGGGATGGAGCTCACCTTTCAGTACAAGACCAACACAACAACTGCATCTCAGTCAGGACAAGCACCAGGAGGAAACATCTCCACTATGATCTTGTAACTCTCGTATTTCCTGGTGGGGCATTTTGAAGTGCACAACTGCAGCTGTACAGCTCCAGAACTTCTTCTTTCCTACATGTCAAAACCCAAATGCAAAGCGTCGACACACCATAGAGTATGCATGATGCTGACAGGGGAGGGAAGATGTTTGGTCTTTGCAGGGGAGATGCCACAGCTTTGCAGAAGTGGTCCCTACTTCTCCTCTAGATCTCATTCTAGAAACCACATGTATTTAATTTTAAGTGCTTGAAATGGCCTGTTAAAATCACTGCTAAGATTAATTACACTCTCATGCTCCTCAGGGGAAAAAACCTTACTGTGTCTGTCTGCAAAGTGCCTGTTTGGATGCTGTACAAATTAATAAAGAATAATAACAGTGGTGCCTGCATGAAAAGCCAGCCCTTATGAATCGATCTCCTTTTACTGAAACCAATGGGACAACTCAGAGCCTTCCATTAAGTGCAAAAAGCAATATTCAGTATGTGGTCTCTTTATGTCCTCTGAGGAAAAACACACAGAAAACCCCTTCAAGATACCTTTAATAAGGCCTAGGGTTTTTTGTTTCAGTTAAGTAGCTTTGTTCAATATGCTAAAGCACCCTACAGAAGTCATAATGTGGCACTTCTATTTCTTGTATTAAAATCTGTTATCCTTCACAATATAGCCTCCTTTACCATGCCAAATGGCTTAATTCCCTTGTGGTTTCCTTTCTGTCATGGTTCAGTATCCCATCTCACTCATAAGACACATTGATACCATAATATATATATATCTGCTCCAGGATAAATACTAATTTATCATAGAGGGGAAGTGTGCGTTCTGCCCTGACATACATAAGGCTGTAACAGGAGACTTTAAACAGTCAGCCCAATAGCTTTATTATTCTCCAACAACTCCCTCAATATCATCTCTCAAAATAAAGCCAATTTTTCTTCACTTTCATAAGTGCGAATGAGGAGTAAGACCACTGAGCTCGATGCTTACCCTCCAGTACGGAAGAGTCAGGGCTGGTGTCTCCTATTCATGAGGTAAGTGGGGAAACAAATCATGTCACTGTTTTATTTATGTTTCATCTAATTATTCAAGACACAGCTCGCATTCATCCTCCTTAATGACTGACTGTATTCTGCACTTCCCCACTGTAGCTTACCCCATTCTTCAATATGGATATTGATATCTGTTTAATGTACTGTGACTTCTGCCACGTTTTCCCTGTAAGTTGCATTTTCTCTGCCAGGGGGTGAGGGCAGGGGGAAGCCTCAAAGGAGAAGCACCAAGAAAGTACATCAGGATGGCATCTTAGATGAAAAGAAACACAGAGGCACATTCTCCCTTCAACACAAGGGAGATCTACACACACAGTTCCAAATACCATTAATGGTAGTTAAGTGTATGATTTGTCCTATACTCTGCGAGGAAAACAAACTCAAGAAAGGAGAAAGAAAGGGTATTCAAGGGGAAAATATTTAATATGTAAAGCTTGTGGCTGCCAGTTTGTAATGAATGTGGTAGGCATAATAATGGTTATAATAGGAAAAGACACCTACATATCTGAGTTAGGTTTATTGTAGTATGGCATACGTACAGAGAGCAAAACCATCAAGGAAACCACTAAATAGTATTTTGAGGAGACAGCAAAAAAATATACTCAAGACTCAAGAGAAAATAAGAAGGAGTGGAAAAGCAGGATGTGGAACAAGCCAGCCAAGACAGTGAAGAAGTCAGAGCTGTTTCCACCTAAGGAAACAGCAGCTCTCTGCCAGAGTACCGGGAGGACCAGGGAAGGGGCAGAAATAGAAGGAATGCCAGCAGCTTGAGACAGAAGGCACAAGGGTATTTCCACCCATCAGAAGACAAAACCAAACATGTTCAGAAGAGAGTGGAATAAATTAGTTTACAGGATGATAAGTGACTCAGACTGTTCAATACAGGAGTGTTTAGGTCATGAGATTATGGACCAGAAATAATCACAGAGGCTAAAGCTTACAAATCAGTATTAAAGGGGGACTCTCAAGTGGTGGATCGTAGTGATTCAGATATTCTGCTGGCTCAGACAGTACAAAACGCAGCCAGAGGTGCTAGGACAGCACCCATGCTGCAGACAGACACACATCACACGTGAGACCATATGTCACGGTGTACTGCCCTCCACTTCTTACTGCTGCCAAACTTATTGGCATTGTTCCTTTACACAGGAACAGCAATACAGATACACAACACAGACATAGCAATACAGATTAAGATGCAACTGCAGCTGTGATAGGATTTATCACAATACAAATATCACAGGCAATAGTCCTTGATGTTCATGCAGGAGCATCATGTAGCAGGAGCACCAAATGCTGGAGCACAGACAAATGATCAAGCCTCTGTCATCCAGCACAGCCATTTTAGGGTAGAAATAATAATCTCTGATCAATGAACTGCTCTTTCCTTTGACCGTAGAGAAAGCCCAAGTGGATTTTGCTTGCAAGTAGATAAATCCCACCCTGACTGACTCGGTCAGGATCACAAAGGAAATCTGGGGTCTGAGTCATGGTCTCAGGCATCTCTACAGCTGCCACCTTCTGCCCCTGTACTGTTACAAGCCTCTTTCCCATGAATGGGGCTACATGAATTTTAAGTAGGAACTTGGTCCATTGTATGCAAAACAGGCAGGACATCAAACAGGAATAATTATTCTAGCACAGAATGGAGACCCCATTTAAAATACTGATGAATCTTGGATCTGCATAAGAAATATTACTGAGTCTAAAGCCTCTAGCTGAGGAAAAGCAAAGTAAATCCAGGTTTTGGGATGTATAAATTGTGAGGAAACACGGATCAGATGCTGTTTCTATAAATAAGAACAGCTCATTAATTCTCACTTTGCTAATCCACACATATTTAAAGAACTCACTAACCTCTTTACCTCTAAGGGGACACATCCCACTTCTCAGCAGAGCTTTAATTTAGCTTTAGTAGCAAGATCTCATATTTCTAGGAGTTCATTGCTTTTAAAAAAACTATTACAGTATGTTTATTGGCAGGCTAGAAGATATTATCATAAATAATTGGAACTCAACTATGGTTGTTCAAAGCATTAACAGACTACATTGGCAAGGCATCACACTTGCATCTTTTTCTCAGGCACATCCTTTCATTCATGGCACAATTTCATGCCTATGGAGTGAGTCACAAAAAAGGACTAGTTAATCCAGAACGTGGGGTTTACATGCTGCATGGTGTCCTGAGTGGTCTGCTGTGGTGACATAAGTTTCACATTTAATTGCCAAGCTTAATTAATGAACAAAGGATGCTGTCACTACCCATGCAAGCAAATGCACAGTCTCTAATCATTTAAATATATAGACAGGGGGTCACCCAGTGAAGATACTGAAACCAAAGTGAGAAAACTAGTAATATGTGAGCCCTGATGTTAAGTAAGGCATGACCTGTAGTGCCAATGTAGCATTCATAGGGCAGAGCTCTCTTATGCAGGGATGATCTGAAGTGTGAAATGCAGCTAAGTAATCAGTCAGGAGAATGGGCCTTCCACATGGACAGCAGGCAACCACTTCCTTCCAGACTTGTCCTATGGGATGTACTCAGTGCAGCAGAGCATAACAGATGATAAAAGGTTATGCCATTTTGTCATTGAACTGATTCTAAAAACGCCTGTGTGGGCATGCTCATAGATCATCCCTTAGTCTTATGAGAGACTGACTGCTACCTAATATCGTTGATCAGAGGGAGCAAGATCTCAACAAGCTTTAGCCACCTAATAGTGAAGCATCTTACATGAGCTAATTGTCCAGGCTCTATCTGTACTGACCAGAGGAACCTTCAGCAGACTATTTATTCTCTCTTAATATAGGTGGGATCTAACACAGGTGGGATCCAGGTCTGATGGAGGTGCCCATCTCCCTTCACTGAACATAGAAAACCTTGACAGCTGCCGGAAACTATACACCTGAAGATCCAATGGCTGCCAAAATTAAAACCAGGAGCAACAAACTTGTGCAAGTTTGTGACAAGGACTAATAAGGTGAGAGGGATAACTGAAAACTCTCATAATTACAGGTAAAACAAATTGAGATTTTTAAAAAAAATATGATGGAAGCAATCTGAGTTGAGATTGCTGCCTATAGATACACCAGAGAAACAGCAGAGAGAAAAAACAGCTATTTAAGGGTCATCACTGGCCCAAGAGCAAATAAGTATGTACTAACAATACATAAATTCATCCTGGAGATCAGAAGATGACTTCTAACCATCAAAGGACTGAGGGTCTGGAACAGCCTTTCAGGGTAGTGAGATTTCCTATTTTTGGAATGTCATTGCTTGTAGGGAAGCTGCTCTGCTATGTTGACGGCATGCTTGAAGACATTATCATGAAGCAGTTAAAACTGCTTGTTCAACCCTTGTTGAAGCAGGATATGTAAATATCAGATAACGATTCTGAACCAAGAAATTACCCATTCCGATGTGACTGGGCACGTATCAAAAGCAACTCCACATTTAATCCTAAGTGTTAGGATAATTTAGCATAGAGGTTTAAAACTGGCCTCTCTCTGTTTGGCTGCCAAGTTTCAGCCGCGGCTTCCCTGCATGTCAGGATCTGAGTCTGCATTGTTATCACTGTCACTGAGATCACGAGTTTCCCCTCGTGCCCCACTGGCTCCATAGAAAAAGCAAGTGATCATGGGCACTGGTTTCACAATGGGCAGCCAGGCAGTAGAAGCTAACTTCAGCAGCCCATTGCAAATTAGAGATGGGAGGGAAAAGCTAAAATAGATCACACTGAACTCCAGCTATAATTTTGGTTCTGTGGTTTTGACATTTGTGCTCATCTTAAAATTACATAGTGACTTGGTACTGTCAGACATAAGACTGGACTTTAAGCAAGCAAATACAGCAGACCGAAGGGAGAGATGTGTAAAGAAATAACATTGCAACGCACTTTAAGTGAGAGATTTGAAATCCACTGGGTGTCTGGAAGGGGGTCTCATGTTTTCAGACACTTGGAGAGCTGGGTTCCTTATTGCCAATGCTTAGTAACATACACTGCGTGGATTCAGTTCACTCTGGGACACCAATGCAATTCTTCGTAGCTTGGTAAGATTTCTGGAGCCTCTAACTCCTTCTGCTCCATTATTTGAAAACCAAAGGCTTCCAAAGGATCAAAGTCCCTGGGAACACAGACACCTCTGCCATTGTCCTTTCTGTAAATAAAAAAAATCTTCAATATTGCAATCCTCGGTAAACTTGTTCTGTATGAGTCTTAGAGCCACAAAGAGAAGATAGTCACATTTGGAGAACTACATCTTAAGTTAAAATGCAAGACAATGAATGCAAAGCAGAGTAAGTATTGAAGCTACTAACATGACATGATGGATCAGTTTGGTGTAGTATGTAAGGAGGATGCTAACAGCATCATAAAGCAACCAAGCATAATAACAAAAACACTTCGGCTGACTCGGCTCTGAAAAATGCCTTTTTTATGAGTGTACACTTTGCAAAGGAAAAGCCTCAAATTTTCACAACCTGGTTGCAGGCATTAAGTAACAATCAGCTCTCAGAGAAAAGTGATGTGATGTATTACAGCATTAGGTCTTGCTGAGGAAGACAGACTGTATCATGATTACATGCAAAATTAAACCTGAAAAACTGCATTAGAAATATCGATGGCTTTGAATTTCAAATCTATTTTCTTCCCCCCAGAAAGTACTGTTTAAATGTTAGGTACAGGAATCCCACTGACAAGCAGTCCTGAGTACAAGCTTCATACCATCCTGGAGAGAAACAATACAATTGCTTCACTTGGGCTTATTAAATATACAGCACATAAACTCTGGCTTTGGAAATCTCATCGGCAGGAAGCTTCTTTCTTTCTTTCTTTCTTTTGCCTTTTTTTCCCTCCACCCCTTGAGGATTATTGAAATCTCTGCATTATCCACTGAATAATGACAATGTTCTGCAGCCTCGAGCTGTGACTAAGGATTTGGTCATAGATGCTGCAAGGTAGGGAACCTAGAGGTTGCTGTTGCAAAAATGCATTATAATAAAAGTTATTTTCTTTCTAAACAATTAAGCACCCAACCTTGTTTATCACCTGTACTTCTCACTTGCAGCGTGTACTCAGAAACATCTGGCTACAAGAGACAACCTGCTGTTTTTGTGATGATACCATTATTGCTCACGGAAAAAAAGCCCTTACAGGTTCAGCAAGACTCTGATAAAACTTCTTGCTTTGTAACTCCTACTACTCCTTCTCAGACTGCTCTGGCTGCCTCACTTGTATGAAAATGTTCATTTCCCACATTAATCATCACCTGCACTTGTATCTACTGGTACTCTTAAATAACAGTCTTTTTGCGACTCCACAGGTATTCCCACTGAATTCAGTGGCAGCATCAGGCCTTAAGGCTACAAGTGTGTGGACCTTTATTTGGTGATGCGTGCAGTTCCTGGCTTCCTCCTCCTCGTCTCTGTGACTTCTCATTCCCACTCCCACAGCATCCTGTCCATTGTGCCAGCACAAACATTTGTGCAACCATGCTGGGAATCAGATAGGGAAATTGATCCAGCTAAAAATAACTTCTTTTTTTTTTTTCCAAGTCAATTTTCAGGCAGAGCAGTTCTTGCTGTGGCAGGGTGGTGGAAAGCTGGTGGGCAGCAGAATCAGGAGGTGGGGCTGGGAGAGCAGGATGCTTTCCTGGTGCCCCTACATCTGGTTATGCTGGCTTAAACTGATTGGTACATAAGGTATGAGCTTTCAAGACTGTCACTGTTGTGAGAATACTAGTATCGTTCCCAAGCCTGATCTCCAGGGGCTCTTTTGTGCTCTGCTCCAGACAAATGCAGTTATTAACCACACTTACAAAATGCAGGCAAACATCAAAATTGGCAGAAGCCCTTAGGCATCTCAAATGCCTTCACAGGACAAAGCTACATCCAACACCAAGTTTTATCAGGGGAGCAGAGGGGCTCTTCAGCAAATTATCATGAGTCAAGATTCACCAGTAAACTTCCTAGAGCATGGATAGCTCTTCCTAGAGCTATGTAGCACAATGACCCATCATGATGCAGTGATATCGACGGTTTCTCTCCCTTGCCAGGAACACAAGCATCCTCACACAACCACTCCTTGCCAGACTAAATTCTTCTACTTGCTATTCATTGCACTAGTCCTTCAAGCAATAAATGGCTTGAATAAAAAAACAGAACATGAGGAGAAGTACTAGATGGCCATAATAATTTTCTAAAGCACAAAGTGTACTGGGAAACACAGGCACAGCCTGAGGTGCTTACCTCTCAAAGAAGACAGAAAACAAAGAACTGTACACTATAATCTGGAGCATACAGGTACAAAAAAAAAGCAGGTGATTGTTGATCAGTGCAAAGAAGGGGATAGAAATGATGTTAAATGATGTCATACAGAAGCTGCCTTTAACCACTTTGTGAAAGACTGATGAGAAACAGCAGAAGTAGAGCAGCCAGTGGATGAGACAGAGGTGAAAAATGAACCAGGCAACAGTGAGCAGCACTATAGGTACTGGAAAATGTACCAGCGCTGGTGGTAGGCAGGGGTTTGGTGAGCAGATGTGGTGCCAACACTTCCAGACCAAATGTCTCCCACAAGGTTGTTGAACTGAGCTCACGTACCAACTGGTCTCTCACACTGCTGTGATCCCAAGTGCAAACAGTGCAGAAATCGAAATGTCAAGAGACAAGTGAGCATTAAAGGAAGTACCTCAGAATCTGTCTTGGGCAGTAAAAAAAAAGCTGAGCTCCTCAGACACCAACGGGTCTACAGCATGCCAGGGATGCTACAGACACTGTGGTAACAGGGCACACTTTTTCTATCGTGAGTCTTGGGACTCATTACTACCACCAGTTGCTAAGTAATGTTCAAAGATTGCCAAATCTATCAACATGTTCTTAATTTTTGTCTTTAGCAGGAGGATGTTACAACATTGTGAGGTGGTCTATTGGCTCAAGGAGAGGAAGGTGTCTGGGTAAAAAATTGCCTGTAGAGTGGAAAAACGAAACAAACTTGATAGCAGAAGTGCTCCAAACCAAAGGAGAAAGACAAAAACATCAGCTAAGTGCTTCAACAGGATAAGGATTGTTCACAGAACAATGTTTTGCCTCACACAGAAAGGAGTATCAAAATGTCATTTCAGGAACTCATCACTACTTGTACACTTCCTTGGTTTCATCTAATTGTTCAGGCTGCTTCTCCTGGAATTATTACTCTTCACAACCAAAATTAAGCTTTCCACTCAGGGAGATGGTTAATTAAGCCCCTGAGCAAGTCTGGAATATAAAATTACCCAGAATGAAATCAAGTCATTTTCTCTCAAAACATGGACTGAAGCATCTGACACCTGGTTGTCTCTTCCCCAAAGACTTGAAGAGCCATTTGGCCAACATGGCTGCTCTGTGAGAGATCATGGGGGTATTGAGGCTTCATTTACTTACGACAGGTCCCTTCATCTCCCTGCCTATTCACCTGCTTCTCTGAAAACAGGAGAAGCACAAATCCATGGTTCTGCAGCCATTCCTCATAGACACAGATTTGTCATTTCAGCACATTTTAGCAGGACTTGAAAATGGTTGGTGTTACAGCTTGGCCAACCCACCCCATCCATGGGAGGAACACAAGGGGACTGTGTGGACAGTTTGGCTGTCAGGAGCTCAAAGCCCATGACCTGCAGGTGGATCTTTTCCTCGCACATCACCCCGCTGCAGCACCTGTCCACCCATAGAATCATCCCCATGCTGACCCAATGGTCTCCTCACCCAAAGTCCTTGGTTAAAGAGATGGGTTTCTCAGTAAACATTTAGCAACAGGGTATCTCCAACAGTCACAGCGGAGCGAGATGAAGCCACATGGGCCCAGAAAAAGATAAGAACCACCACAGAGCTCCCCCAAAAGCAACCCACGAGAGGAGCAAGAAAACCTGCTAACCCAAAAAAAAAAAACTGCCAAAGGAGTGCACTCCTTCCCCAGGCAGCTTGCACAAGGCCCTTGGGCAGTGGACAGTGTGTATGGCTGAGTGTATAGCGAATCTGGGCTGAAATACTGTTATTACTGGGGTGCACTGGTTTGTTAATAAAAGCGCCAGAAGAATGCAACCAATAAGAGCTTTAATGTTCAAAAAAATTATTATAATTTCCCATAAATTATTAAAAAAGCAAGTTTTGAAAGCATTTTTTTTTTCAGTCTTTCCCTCTGGAAGCTGCCTTTTTTATTTCCCAGTGGGTAACTAAGTGGCATGATGAGGATTAAGGCAGAGCAGATTCAAGTCATATTAGGAACTACTGAGAAATAAGGCTGGTTCATCGTTGTCTTAAGGTAAGTTCAAGGAGCTTTTCCAATGTTTTGATCAAAATGAACAGACTTTAGCCTACTGCTAAATTAATGAAAATGTTTACTTCTTTAAATGAGAAACTAAGCATGCTTTTGGAAATCGTTAGTGGCTCAAAGTCACAGCATGGATTTAAAGTACATTGCTCACAGAAAAAGATATTAAAAAAAAAAAAAAAAGGCAGACTGTTACCTTTGAGGACACACAGTACAAATACTTTCAGTGACAAAACTGTCAATAAACTCTTAATTTAATACTTTATTTCCACTGAGCTTAGTTACTGTAGATCGCAGTCGTGTCCATAAAGAGTGAGAAGACACACAAGTCTGAGGAAAATAACACTCAGATGGATCAAATTCCATTCCTTGTAAAGGGAATTGGGGTTGTGCCTGTGCGCCTCAGAAAGCAGGCAGGTGCGTATCTGGATTTCAGTTACACGAGGCGTGAACCTGGAGGAATCCCACAGGAATCATTGGCATTGTCCCAGCAGTAAACAGGTGTGTAAGAGAACAATTTAAGCCGACAGGCGCACACAGGCTCCACTCACTCCAACACTGTTTACGGCATCAAAAAGGATGTATTAAATACACTAGAGTGATAAGGAATGCCTTTATTCTGTAGAAAACCCTACCTTAGAGAGGAAATTGAAAGCACTCTTGAATTTTAAGCAGCAGTAACTTCAGTAGGTGGTTCTCTTTGGCAACAGCTGAAAAGGCTGAAGAAGACATTCACACAAAAATGCATCAAATCGCCGAAACTTGACAAGACTGGGTTATGAAGTTGAACAGGATTGTTTAGAGCAGCTGGCAACTCTATAATTTATTTCACCTGTCCTTTTCATACTGCCAGGGAGAGTCTGCCTCGCATGTGAGAACCAAGCTACATCACTGGATGCCTGACATCACGGCCAACTGTGGTGAATAGCGACAAAAAAAGTCTATTCTATTTAATTGCCAGGTGTCAAGCAAACTCATTGCGGCTCATGGAAGGCACTCGGCACAACGGATCAACCTGAAAAGACTTATCTTTGGGGCTGCTGTCTATACAGCCATAATTAAATAAAAGCAGATGGAGGAGGCACTGAATAATTATGATTGCAAGATACAAAAATGCTGGGTAAGTAACTTCAGAAGGATAATTTGAGCATCTTACATAAATAAAAAGCATCAGCATTTCCGTGATATGTTTTCACACTGAGGTAGTTCAGAAAATTAAAATAATCAAGAAAACAATAAAGTGAAGTATCAAACTAAAAATATCAAATATATGTGACACATGCATAATAGGCAACAGGTAGACATTGTGACTCACTCTTCCCACATGCAAATGCAAATTCTCTCTGTGTCCTCTGCTAACTGCACGCGCCAATTAATCTCGCAATCACATTATCACAAAACTTGATTGTTTGGTGTTTTTTCTGATTTCACAGCCCTTAAAGGAGCTACCCCAGTTCTTCACAGGCACAACTCCATACAGACCCCGTCACTAGGAGATGCCTGAGGCTCACCTTAGCTGTGCTAGATCTTGCCTGACAGGCTCAGCTATACAGGATTTCCTGCAATTTTTGCACTGAGGTGTATCAATGTCTCTTCAATTCTTCTTCAGGTAGCAGATGTAGACCCCGTGTCACACAATGTATTGATGTCCCACTCCTACAAAGGGTAAAATTTCCATCGGCATCCAAGCACTGCTGTTCCCCACCAGGTGCCCAAGGTACAGCCACTAAGCCATGGCAATCGATCGTGCTGCCATGCTCCTCACATGAGAAACTCATGTAGTGCAGGAGCTGTTAGCCTGGCTGTGGGCACCAGTGCTTTCCTGCTGGCCCCCAAAAATGCTGTAAGGGACTAAGTTTGCTTCTCTGCACAATGGTAAGAAGATATGGGGGTGAATTTCAATGAGATTGTTCACCCTCAGCTGAGGCGCCCAGCTGAGCATCCCTTCTGAAAATAGAAGATGCTGCTTCTTTCAGAAGGAATCAGAGAAATAAAAACTTAGATTCCTGCAACTTGAAGGTTAAAATGCAAGAAGCCAGTGTGAGTGGGGAGAGCTTTTGTGCAATGTTTAGTACTTATGTTCCCTTAACAGAGGTATATCTCAAGAGTAGTTAAGAACACGTAGGGTTTGAAGATGGTGCACTGCCAACCTAAAAAGCATGTTCAGTCAGTTCACCACTGGTCTTAAAAGTTTCCTTCCTTGTGAATATGATGTTGTGTGGCCTGCTGCAAAGTACTATTTGTTCAGTGCCATGTAATCTGCAGAGCTATTAATTGCTCGTGTGAAAGATCCAGTTAGTTAGAAAGTGTGTCGAAAAACCCTAATAATTCTTTGGAAAGAATATATAATCCACATTTCATTAATCTTCTGAATACATATTTGCACAAAAGATTAAAAGTGCAGGAATTATGTATTATACATATGCAAAGATGACCATATAATGGCTTCATGAAATCTTTGATCTGAAATCCCTTTTCTGAACTGTGTGGCAGAGCTATTCCTTGCTGTTTAGTTTGTTTGTTTGTTTGTTTCTCTGGCCAGAAGCTACAGGATTATCACTCTCTGTACACAGGGAGAACAGAACATCCTCAACAAAACTCATCAAACACAGCATCACAGCTGTAACGTACAAGCCTATTTGTGGAAAATTTTACATTTTTCACCACGGTCTTTCCGTGGGTTTCAGCCTGTGACCCAAGACCGTAGGAGGTGTCATGGACCTTTGTGAGGGGTCCACAAAATCCACAAAAGGCACAGCAAGTTTATCCATGCCTTTCAGCAATATGGAGAGGCAGCCAGTCAGGAAAGGTTGAAAACCAGTCATCTAAACAAGCATGTATAATCTTTGTACATAAAAGAAGGTATGACCTCTTTTGAACTATAGGATACCATTTATTATTGCAAGAAGAGCTTCACAAAGAAAAGAAAATTAGTTGTGTCTTTCAGTTAGGACATGCCTTCTACACAACAAGACTAAAAAAAGCCATTTAATTATGGCAGCAAGGAGCTTAACAGGGTAAATTGCCTTGAGAAACAGTATGTGTTAACTTGTGACTATGTTTGCATAGTCACTCATCAGCTCAGGCTGCACACAGTATAAATTTCTGTCTGCCTCAGAAATGCCAGGCAGATGATCCTGTAGTCATAATTTAGTGTAAGAAAGAGGCACATCATTACACCCATATATTTTGGTAGCGTTTCCATAAGGCAGCTGGTTCAGTGGCTGTTCATGAACCTCTTGGAAGGCTTCTATTCAATACTTCTTTAAATATAAGTTTTATATGCAATCTTCAATAAGTTTCTAGCCTCCTATCTGAAAAATGGAAATAATATTCCTTGCATCTGTGCTAAGAGACACTGTGAAGATAAAAAATTTACAGAAAGGTACTTTTATAACTTAGAATATTGAATTCTGTCAATCAACTTTAGCAGAGATGACATCAAATTGTGTATTCAAATAGAGAAGGGGGGAAAAAATTTTAAAAATGCAGTTTTAAGCTCCCTTGAATCTTTCTTATTTTGCCATCCTTCTCCATCTCAAAGACTGATTAGCTTTGTTAAAGATGTACCTGCCTTCTCAGTTTTACTTGTGAGTATTTGGAGACAGGCTGCAATGAAAAATGTGACTGTAACGTGTGAATTCACATTTAAATCTGTTGAGACTGTGGTGGCATGTGTCAACATTTGCTTTCCATTCTCATTTATGTACTGTTCAAGATCACTGAAAACCATGCCACTTCTCCCTCTGGTTTTCAGAAGTCCCACTGTATTTTCAAAGTGAACTTGTATTCCCGATCTGGAAGCAGCACCTCTCATCATCTGTTTGCAAGAGAGAAGATTGTGCATTGTCCTTGTATCTCTAGAGGTAAAGAAAAATCTCAGATATTTTGAAAAGAATCTGAGCAGTCTGGATTTAAATGGAAACAACCACTACCATGATGACTTGGTAGCTTGGATACCATCCACTGTCTTGGATGACAAGGAATGCTTGCTGGATATGGCATACAGTACTTCAAAGAGCATCCTGTGAGGAAAGGGGAAAAAACATGAAAAGGACTCAAAGAGATTTCATGAGAGAGACATGAATGGTTTCCAGAGGTAAGATCAAATGTAGGTCACTGTGTCAATGGATCAGTACATAGGTCACAACGTACAGCATTCAGAGGTAAATGGAAGTAGTGGGGGCAGTTACACTTTTGTCAAAGTCTAAATTAAGACAACTTTCACAATGACTAAGCAGAAAAATATAAAAAGTTAGGGGAAAGAAACTAACACTGTCCAACCCTTCTTCCACCCCAAACTTCTCCTCCTCACAGGTCTTCTCTAACTACCTTGGCTTTAATGTTTGGAATAGCAGTTGGTTCTATGCAGATCCTCTCTATTTACTTTTGCCCTATTTACTGGGTGCTCTCTTCCAGACTGAAAATATGGCAAAAGATTTGCAGTTTCAAAACTGATTTAAAAATTAGCTTCTGCTCCCTCTCTACCTAAAAATGCTGGCCATCTCCACCACACCCAGAAGGGCTACACTGACCTTCCATTAAGAAACACAGAGACCCATCTACAGAAACACAGTCCATCATATCATTCTGCAGATACCAGGTGTTATTAAAGCAAAACTACTGCTTCTCCCTCATCTAGGGTTTCATTTTACAGAACAAATAAAAAGCATGATTTCTTAAAAGGCATAGCATTTGATCTGATGTTTTTCAAACTGGATCCTAACAGCTTTCATTGAGGCTGAATTAACAGTCTTTTGAAATGTGTTAAAGACTATCATTGACCTATTTAAAACAAAGATCAACAAAAAAAAAGAAACATAAACCCTCTCTGTGACAAATGCATTCTGCTTTCTTATTTTTACTACAAAGAAAGACAGCCATACAGCCTAAAATCACAAGCAAGTCTAAATTTTGACTATTCACATGAGGGCCATTGAAATGAAAGCATTTTCTTGTTGAGCTTCATTGACTGAAAAACATCTTGACTCGGTACATTTTAAAAAATGCTGCTTATCTGAACCATTCCAAGAGATTGGTTTGCCTATTTAATACGTTACTGTTTCACAAGGCAGAAGATTTCCAAGTGACTTATTACAGGACATGTAACTCACCCAGAGCCCTGAGACATTTGAGGTGGTACCTTAGTCAGTAAATGCCAGCTACACCATCGCACACCACCTCAGAGTCTGTCTGTGGAAGTAAGCCACTTTTGCAGATCCTCTTCCAAATTCCAAGTTAGATTCTGTCTTTCATTAGGCTATTTCTCAGTGGTTTATATTTTCACTGTCACCAGCATGTCAGTAAGACTGCATATCTTTTGAGCTCTGATTAATTTTGCCTTGACACAACTAAAATGTCAAGTATAAACTTTAACTCAGGTTCAGAAATGTTAATCAGTTTTGAAATATCCATAGATTGCATATATATCAAGGCCCATAAATACTCAGAGACAGCTGTCAGGATCCACATGGCATTAGCAATCTTGGGTTTTTCTAACTGAAGGCCCTCCAAGTCAGGTGTTCATCAGCACTGACAATATATCATCTTGAAACAAAAGGACGTATCCTTTATATCTTGGATTAAAGTCTTCCAAGATATAAAATATGAAGATATAACTCTTCGGGGATTTACATTTACTTGCATTCTCAAATAATCTTTTGATTATTCACTCTTTCAGAGCTGCCACTGGCCACATTGGTAAAACGTTTCTGTAAATATTGATATTTGAAAGAATCCTGTGTATCAGATATCTGCATAATTATATTATAATCATAACACGATTGTTGTGATTTAAATAGCTACAATTACGTTAGGTGTAAAATTTATAGAAACTCCAGACTTCAGGGTATAAACTAATTATTACTTATGTGAAAAAGGAAGAAACTTGTCCCAGAGCAATTTTATTGCTGAACAGTCTGCTGTATTAGGTCTGCTACTTACATTGGAGTGTTTTGTCCTGGAAACACCAAGATCCTGAACTTCATGACCTCATACTAAGACAAAGAATAATCTGTATTCTTATATTCATCTTAGCAGGAAAAAAACACTCACAGAAACTTTTAGTTATGCCTTCATCCATAAACCAATGTACTCAGCCAGGCTGGAAAAAACAAGCAAGGTTTCAGTCTGTAGCCAGGGCTCCATGCACTGAAACTGTGCTCTGGAAAGATGTTTTCCATTCCCAGAAGAAAGGGTGAGGCCACCTTTTCCAGCCAAATCTGAGCCAGGGCTGATTTCAGCAGCTCCATGCCAATTTGCACTGGCTGCATACCTGGTTCACTGTTTGGAAATGGCACAGGGACATTTGGAGACCCTGCTAGAAAGACACCTCCTCCTTCCAGGTAAACTCAAGCCACTGCCTGAGATGTAGACTACACCAAAAATATGTTACATATGCATACACATAGGGCTGACCTGTCCCATCTTATGGGAAACCTCCAAGGAAGAGGAATTGCTCCCATCAGGAGCTACAGAGTGAAAAATTCCCTCCTGCTAAGGAGGTGGGGAGCTGCCCATAACCTCCAGCTTTCACAAGGTGATTAAAGAAAACCTGAGGTGTTTAAGGAGGCTCAAGACTGTGAATTTGGAAATACTTTGTCTATGAAGGGACTATGGAGACCTTAGGGTAGAAGAAAGCAAGATTCTCCAGTAGTTAGACTGAAAGGACTTGAACTAATATCTTTTAAAGGGCATAAGAAAAAGTTTCATCAATCAGAAGTCTCATTCTGAAAATGATTTATGCTCTCCCAAGCCTTGTTGCCCTTGACTTGCAGTGAGGAATAGGTCTGTGAGTCTCTAAGTTCACCTCTGAACGTAGAGCTCACTTTTAAGAACCTTTAAGCTTCACATTGAATTAATTTTTAATTAGGTACTTTTTAGAATTTTACTGAGAAACCATAACACATTATTTTTGGATGTTCAGTTTGGCAGACTGAAAAAGGGCTGGCATTTCAGAGTGTCTGGCACTCTGCAAATAAAGGCCTTTCAAAGTGCACCTCAAAACCACTTACATAAAACCACTTATACTTGCACAAGTCTGCCCAGCATCTGCCTTGGACAGAAACTTGAAAAAATGCTGCTCTGTGCTGAGGAGGAGGTAGCAGAGATGTGAATGAGAGATGCTCATGTACCCTCACCTACCAGGGAGTGAGTATCAGATGCTGAAAGGAAAATAACCACGTGTGGTTTTTGCATTGCTGCACTCATACACACACACACTTTCCTAACAAACCAGCTTCCTCATCTGCTTTTTTTGCTTTTTTTGAAAAGAAAACTCACGCAGACTTGCTAAGCAGCCCGGGTTGCACAAGGCTCATCTCACAACCTCAGGTTGTCAGTCCAGCAGTAGTCCACGAGTTCTGCTTTTAAAATAAAGCTGCGATTAGCCTGAAGGAAATAAAATTTGCCTCTTACAGCAAGCTTTTTAATGGAATTTTTGACAGACTTCAGTGATACTGCCGGAGAAGGAAGGGCAGCCGCTCCTTTTTGTTATCATCACACATGAAAAACACTTGCAGGCTGACCTGGCTTCCCATATATTCGTTTTCTACACAGATTTGCAGTGGTGTCTGAATCGTCTTCCCCCACCTGCTCTGCCAAATTATTATGGTACAAGCGCTCCGCAAAAAAAAAAAAAAAGCACAATTGCTTGAAATTACACTAGAGTCAAATGTTGATAAAAAGGTGTCACAGAGGGAATGAAAACTAACTGCTGTGAAATTTAATGAAACCCACTGTGTGCCAAGGGCACAGGCAGCCAAATTGAATTTAAAAAGGTGCCAAGCAGGGAAGCTTGTAATCAGACTAGCCACTATGTTAGATGAGATAAGCAGAATGACTTTTCTCTATCACAAGATCAAAATAGACTGCAATTCTTATGCATGAGATGAAAAGTTACAGTATTTATCCTCCCAGCTTCCTGTGTTCTTAGTATCGGATCTCTGGCTTAGTGGCCTGAAATGGAATTTGCCATCTCCAGCATAAGGCTTGTCCCAGCCCTCACAGGTCACTGAGCTCTTTCCTGACACAGTTTTTATTGCAAATTGTTATGGAAAAGAGGAACAAGCTAGACAGAGTTGTGAATGGCTCAGCATAAACTGTCTTCAGCCATGGTTTCCCCTTTCACAGCCTGGGGCATGAATTGAAATCAATGGAGGAGAATAGGAAATAGAAGATAACGCTAATGTAGGAGAAGAAGGAAGCAACACACTCTGCTCAACAGATAGCTCAGTACTCACAAGGAGAACAGTTTCCAAAGCATCATTTCCCTGAAGGCTGATAAGAAATCATTTTACTCAATAATTATTATGACATCGCTATTTTGAAAGAGTGTTAAAAAAAAGTCGGAAGTTGCAGACAGATCTGTGCTTACATTCATTTACGGGAGCAGTCACTCAAACTTTGGTAGCACTTGGGACAGTGAAGCTGTGCAGCCCATCTTCTCTGCTGGAAATAGCTTGGGCTTCATTCATTATTTCAGTGGCTTGGGGTGTTATCAGTCATTTGGGAGACAAATGGGAAGGACACATCAGTATTTGCCTTGGCCCCAGGCCACACAGAGAGGACAGGGGTCTGCATCTTTGCCCTGCTGAAGGGTTCCATCGTCACAACCTGCTTGAACTTGCAGCCTGGCCCAAATGGCCGGATTCTGCTCTCATTGGTTGGCTGGTGATGCTGGAATACGTTCCTGCTTACAGAGATTTCCAGTACTGAGCAAAGCTCTCTAAAGACAGCCATTGGGTTTCTCGTAAAAGGACTTCTCGTAAAAATGTCCTGACTTTTATAACAATCTCTTAATTTTGCAGCATGTGCCTGTAATGGTTTGGAGGGTTGTCTTGGCTGTAAAGAGCTTTATCCCAGTATTTAGTGCCACTCGTCATGTTTTTACTGCTGTAGCAGAAAAAAAGGACTCGAAAACAAGCAGAATTCATAGAAAGCTAAACTATTTTACAGCACAGAAGTCTTAAGTTTTGTATTTTCCTGCCTGTAGCCCATACAACATCTGAAAGACCCTCTGCGAGTCAGCAGCAGCAGAGGATACGGGGTGAAGCTCCTTTCCCCTTGCAGTCCCCTCCTGTCCCCTTCTGCCTCCTTCCTTCCCCATGCAACACCCCATTCTCCTTGGCTGGCTTTGCCTACAGTAACCCTGACCTCTGACTGCTCCCACCTCTCCTCCTACATTTCTGAGGATGCAGGTGAAGGAAAAGAGCTCAGAGGAAACTCTACCCATGAAAGTAATACATTTGTCCTCTGTTACTAAGCCAACATTTAGAGGTCTCCTTCTACCTACTCCTCTACAAAGCACACAAGAAATTAGTAAGCATCAGTACTTATCACATTAAAAACGCAGTAAACTTAAAGCACTCCCAATTTCTCAGTTTGACTTTGTTTCAGGTAGGACTTACTTGGAGAAGCAACAATCTCTGTCTCTCTAGGATGGATTTCTAGAATTTCCTACACTATAAGAACAGCCATGACAGAAGCAACACCACATATTTACAGATGTTTGTATAAACTTGTCAGACAGATCCACTAATCCCCAAATGACATTTAAAGCCCACAGTCGTGTAGCAGCACCTGAGCTGAGTCAGAGCAAAGTCTGAAACAAAGTACAAAGAAATTTCCTCTCACAGATACACTCACAAAGATCCCTCAACATCACACTGCTCCAGTTTCTATAGATTCCCAAAACGAAGCCCTTTTTAGTATATCCTGGTAACCCTTCCCATAACTGGCATTCGGCTGTAGTGTGACTGACCTGAATCACTTGTGATGCTCTGAATATCAAGTTCATTTTGATTTAAAAAAAAAAAAAAAAAAAAAAACACTCATAAATAGGCTTTCAGTTAGCTGCAGCCTCAGACAAAAGCCTGAACTTGTGAAGGAGTCAGGCAGCACACTCCTCAGAAGCTGTATGGCTATTTTTGAGACTCCACTCTGTTAGCAGGTTTCACATCCTTTCACAGGGAGCTGTATTTCAGAAGCAGCTTTTGTTATTCCAGATTGGTCATTCACAGCTTTATCTCAAATCCTTTCTCCTTAATGCAAGGAACAAACTCCATATCCCTTCGCATTTATTAGAAAACCATTCTTCCCAAATCAACAATACCACTTTATATTACAAAGGCATCTTTATTGGGAGACAATGTAAGACAAGCGAACTGTCAAATTGCAAAGGAAAGGGTCAAATCTTTACATTACTACAGAAATGATACAGTGTTTATCAGAAGTCTGCATTTTTTGTTTCATTCTCTCTGGAGCCTTTTGGATCATGTTACAAGATAAAAGTAACAATGATTTGTAATAGGTAACTGTCTAGGCTTTCTTTCATTAACATTTTCTTTACATTCCCACAAAATACTGCCAAGCATACTTAAAAGTCTGTTAGGCCAGTAAAGAATTTTACCTGCAAATCAACTAAAAATAGTCAGTGCTCATGAAAGACTGGGTTTTATCAAGCTTACACAGGAAGAGGTGGACTCACCTCATGGTACAGGAACCCTCTCAAGAAAGAGTTTTGTTCTACAGCATTAGTTCTGCAGCAATTAATATTCCATACCTGGGGAATTGGGTAGAATCTGGCATCTCATGAAGGTCCCTGCAGTGCTACATGGCAGCAACCTCCTCCAAATCCCAGTAGCCTCAATGGGTAGCAACAGCACTGAGCTCCAGATCCTGCCCTCCCCTGGGTCCCATGGAGGAATATTGCTGTTGATTTCAGCAGGTCAGGCTCTAAGGAAAAACCAGTCTGGAGGGAAAAAAATAGTCTTCCTCTGTTCTCAAATGTACCTGTGACATCTGGGGACTGACAGTGGAACAAACAATGTAAATGAGATCTAATCAAGCCCAGTGAATCAGCCTTATCACCAGCATTGTCAGGGTGCATTGACCATGCCAAATTTTTCATGCCTGAGAAGATATAGGACAGCTACTAGAAGGGATCTGTCAAATGCAATATTGCCCCTCTGACCTGTGATGTCTTGTGGTGGCAGAGAAGAAGGAGAGGATATCCTTCTTGGTCTTCTGTAATTCCAGGCCATCTCCACATGGTCTGAATGACCTTGCAACATGAAATGCTTAAGAATGCTAAAGTCAACAAAGGTACTCCACAGAGCCAAAGGAAAACCTCAAGCAGGGAACCAGCCGACACGATGGCCGCTGCAAGGCATGTGGCTGTGAGTGGAGTTTTGCTTGTACAATACATACTGAGTTTTTTAATTACACCATGCTCCTTCCTAACTGCTCACTGCATGGAAACAATACACTGGTTGCCCTCAAGTTCTGTGCCTGACTTCATTAAAATGATGAAGGAGATAGAGTGAAAACTGTCTTATTCTACTTTATAAAGCTAAAGTTAAAAAGCTTAGGAGGTATGTGAGCAAAGAAAGGAAAATGCAGGTTGAATATTGTGAAAAAATTCCAAGTGGAATGCCTACTAAGCTGAGTTTCCTGAGGGAAATGAGAAAAAAACCCAAGACATTACATAGACATTTAACACCAGACTGGACAAAATTCCACCATTGGGAAAAATCCTCCCTATCTGTAGGGCACATGATCTCATCCACACTGGAAAATATTGAAACATTTTGATGCCTAAATGAAGTTCCCAGTGATAATGAAGTATCTCATGGAGCTCAGGAAGCAAAACAAACCAGATCTTTCAATGTAAAAACAAAATTTCTAACTCCAACATTCTGCTCTAATCAACAAAAATGCAGGAGATCTGAAGTGAAGTAACTCTGAATTTACTTTGACTCTACACCACCAAAATAGATTATTTGCTCCCCTGCCTTACGTTTTCTGAAGTTTCTTTAGGTTATGCAAGCAAAGCCTTTTGAAATGAAAAGCACCACAGAAGTGCTGAGCAACATTGTTCCTTTCTAATAAAAGAGGGGAAAAAAAGGCAAGAAGTCTGAACTTCATTCTACAGATAAATAAAACAGCACTCCAGGACTCCTTTAGATCAAAAATTCTGTTCTTAATGCAAAATTCTGCTTAAACCCAACATGGATGCAGCAATATTCAAAACATCATTTTATATTCAACATCAATAAGGAAACAAAGAGAAGCAAAAAGATCCTTCCCAATATTTTGGCAGCATCTTTTATTTTTTCTAATACATCAGCATTTCCATTTTAAATGTGCTTCCAAAGCACTTAAAATCTAACTTGCAGAATTTGCTCCAGGCTGAAACTTTGCATGGCGCTTTTTCACCCTTTATTTAGCCAAAACTTATATGAGGAATAAATATAAATTAAAAAAAAAAACCCAACCTGAACATGTGCTTTGAAGCATAATTCAGTATAAACAAGCTAACTCACTAGGGTAGCTCTTCAAGAAGAAACTCAGCCTGGGAACCACACCAATTTTAGGCTAATGCCACTATCATATAATCTTACTTCTAGGACAGAAATAGTGATGCCATTTGTACTAAGCGTCACTGATTTCAAAGGACACGCAAAAATTTGCAGCCCATATGAGCATTGCTGCTTTTTTAGTAACATTTTGAAAGATTGAAAGAGTCAAGATACCTGAAGATACTTATAGGTTGCCCAGGGAGGTGGTGGAGTCTCCTTCTCTAGAGACATTCAAAACCTCCCTGCACATGTTCTTGGGAAACCTGCTCTAGGTGGACCTGCTTTGGTAGGAGGGTTGGTCTAGATGATCTCCAGAGGTCCCTTCCAACCACATCTCATTCTGTGATTCTGTGAAGTAGCTGGGGACAAAGAGAAAGAAATCAAAGACAGCTAAGTATGAAGGCTACTCTCTGCATCATTTGTCTTCTTCAAGTTGTATCTCCACTCTTCCAACTGCACTACAACTCCCTGCTTGCTCTGAGTGACCTTGCTGGCAGGGATGGTCTCCTCAGAGCTTCTGATTCTGCACTTTGCAACCAGTAACATTTATTATAATTGCTCCTCGCTAACCTGCTTCGCTAAAATGGTTGGTGTTAGCTTAAATCGCAAATCTTTGCTAACTCAGGTCTCATTCAGCGGGACTCCTTAGGGAACCATCACACAAAAAGCTGTGCTGTGAGATCTGTCAGGGCAGCTGCCTTTAGCAGAGCTCCAGCAGGAATTCCTGCAAGGAAGGTGAAGGCAACCATGGGAAACAGGATCCTCTCTTAAGAACATACAGAATCTAATTCTACACCTTTTTTTTTTACATATTTCAGGTAAGTACCCGCTATCTTTGATTCCCCTCCAGTCGGACTATGCATAGAGTGGCCTATGCATAGAGGAAAGATTCAAGCAATACAGGCTACATCTGATTAAAAGAGTAGGAACCTATGTAATGTCATTTATAAACTGAGCGCGACGGAGGACATATATTGCATTGGTTCGGCTTCAGTCCTGAATTTGTTTTGTGTTTTTACTGTCTGAATACAGCAGAGAGAGAGCTGGCTAATTTTGATAGAATCATAGAATTGTCTAGGTTGGAAGGGACCTTAAAGATCATCTAGCCCAACCATCAACCTAGTTCTGATAAAAAAATAAATAAGAAATAAGAAAGAAAAATCACTAAGCCATATTCCTGAGGACCATGTCAACCCATCTTTTGAACACCTCCAGGGATGGTGCCTCAACCACTTCCCTGGACAGCCTATTTCAATGCTCGATAACCCTTTCGGTGAAGAAATGTTTCCTAATATCCAAAAATAATAAATGTTTCGATATGTTTCAATAAAACCTACACTGCAAAATCTGTTGAGATAGACATCACTGTCTAGATTTCCTTGTTCTGAACGTCTTCCCAAACAATAATACTTTCCTGCTTTACTCATCTGGACTCCAAACTTAAATGCAAGAATTTGACTCTGTGCTGTACCACCATATGTGAAGGTGCCATGTGGTGCTGGAAAGCAGGTATTGAGCACAGGCACAAGCAGCCACAGGATGCAGTTTAGCAAGGCAAAGTCAAGCCGAAAAGGGATGAAGCTGCAAAACTACACACTGCACTTAATCTTTTGGTGGATGCCTACAGAAAACTGGAGAGATAACCAGTGTGAAATATAGCAGCTGTGATAATCTTCTATACAGGTTGTTCCAGTACAGAAACCACAACAGAGCAGAGCTTAAATGGATTAAAAGCAACTTGGCTGTTGGATCTTAAAAACAACATACAAAAAACTAATGATCCTCAAGAAAATGTAACTTTGCAATTATATATTCTTGGTGATGCATTTTTAATATTTGCATTAATGATCTGGAAGAAAAGCAGCCAGGGTAATTAACCACTAGAAAAACTTATGAAGATCCTGCTTTTCTCAAAGTTAATTAAATTCAAACTAGATTTTTTTTTCCCAGAGATAGTTCAAACTGAAATTATATGAAGGCTGTCCCGTGACCCGTGCTACAGCAGATCTCTGATTAAATAGTCACAGTGTTCTCTGCTGACCTTATTACTGCTGATGTGACATGACATGCGATCACTCACTAGCAACAACTAACTGTTCCGTGTTCCTTGTTTGCTCTTCTTCTATTACCTCCTGGTGCGGCATCTGTTCCTTTCATACGCCCCTCTTGTAGTGTCTTTATATGTGCATGTATACACCAGAATAATACCTAGCCTGCAGCTTGTCTTTGTCTACGATGAGGATTGCCCTGTCACATGTCTACATGAGCACAGCAAAGTCACTGAAGCTTTGCATCTGACAAGAGGAAAGAGAGAGAAAGATGTGGCAAAACAGCCCTGAGTGGCTTGCTTGCAGGTGAAGAAGTGGGCTTGGTGATGGACAGAAGCAGACAATCCTCCCTAGCCTCTCCCCAAAAGTTAGCCATTTCAAAAACTCTTCTAGATTAAAGAGGCCGAAGGAACTAAGGCACCATTTTTGCATGGTTTTATACCTGTATTTTTTTCAGTACCAATTTCAGGAGGAGTTGGGAAGAATATGTGTAGATGGGAGAAATGGATGAGATAGGCTTGGGAGAGCTGCAGAGTCTGGGGTAACCATTTCCTTTCTGGAAGTCTTGACCATCACAGATCTTCCCTGTCCCCAGCAAGGCTCTTCTGAGTTACTTTTTTTCCCAACAGGCAGAAAATGATCCTGACCTTAGTCTTCCAGGCAGAAAGCAGAGAGTATCACTTCAGCTGCCAGACAAAATAACAGTTTCTGGTCACTGCCTGCAGTTATTTTTCTTCAGCTCCACACAAACCTTTCCCAAGAGTTTCTAGTCCCTATGGTCAACTGGAACTACCCCTAATGACTTCTTCTTAGCCATTACCAGGAACAAAGACTGCCTTCATTCTCATTGACTCATGGGGTGCCTTTGCCAACCATGTTTCCCAGTTCAATGATTACATCTCTTACAGGAGCTCCTCTTACTTCTTTAAATGTTTCCGCAAGCATTTTATTTGAAGGACAGCTTCTCTACATGGTCCCACAGTGCTATATGACTTTAGATCTCTTCCCTTCTCTGCCACCTACACTTTAGACCTTGATTATTTAATCTGAAAAAGTCTGATTCAGCTATTAATAGGCTAAAGACTTGCAATCTCCTTTGGATCTCTCTCTATTTTGCATCTTCAACCCAAAATCTCAAAGGCTTTCTCTAAGAGTTTCTCACAGACAAAAGAGACATCACTCTACATTCAATGTTCTCCTCATCTTGACAGAGCATTCCTGATTCTTCTGCCCTCTGCATCCAGCAAACACTTGTCATGAGCAGCCTGTGGTAGATGGAAAATGTTATGGCAACTACTGGCATGAGACACATATCAAAGGATTTTGTATGGTGCTGAGCGCTTTTTCCAGAAGACTTTTCTTTTTTTTTTCTGAGACAAAATCAGAAGTTGTTAGGATCTGTGTCCCCCTTTTCTCAAATAATCAAATGCTCCTTTCATCACTCCAGATTTTCTAACTGGCAATTCAAGGACCATAGTTTCAGGAGTTTTAGCACTCCCATGAGACACAAGGGAAACAAGACAGAGAAATAAGGAGAAAAACAAAAGGCACGGATGAAAATTTTGCGCCTTTACTGAAGGGAGCAGTAAAACTTGTGCATTTATTGAGTACAATCAACATGTGATCAGGACTAAATATGACAGTATGAACCATATGGGTACTCTGTAATCATGGAGAGAGATGGCTTCTCACATGTCACTCCAAATCAGGGCCAAAGTGTCAAGTCCGGAGATGTGTCCAAGTCAGCGAGTTGTTTCATTCTCTGTTCCTTTGGATTGATACCCCTCTCATCCTGGCTTAGCTGTTCAACACAGCCAAAGGGAGCTGTGAGTTAGTGTGGATTTCATCTCTAATTCCTGCACGCTGACCATTTTAATGAAAAGCTTCACCTTGCCAGCATAACGCTCTTTAAATTGACCATCCTTGCAATACTTGTGTCTTTTGATCCACTGCCTCTCATAAAACTGGCTAACCTTTAAGTTCATTATGTTCTTAAAATTATTGCTATGTTCTTAAAATCATTGCTCTGCATTCAGAGAGTGAAAGTATTCACCAAATTAGTATGTCATATCTGAGCTACCTACCTGCAAATTTCTAGTCTCCCCATTTAAGTGGAATTGACTTGCCACAGCACAATGAAAAGAAGATCAATAATTACAGACTCCAATTTGCCATAGATTTGTTAAACTTCACTTCCTGCTGTCATGCCCTCAGTAGTTATGGTCAAAGATACTTCCTTGCAATCTGTTCTACCTACCTTGTATATGCCTCCATCTTCCAAACATTCAAAGGAAACCAGCTGGAAACACTGCACTTACTGTTATCAGTGAAGACTGTATCTATCTACATAACTGTGCCCTCAAGAGGTTACAGACAGCACAACTTTCACCTCAGTTGTCAGTTCTTTGAAGCAATCCAACAGAAATGATCATGAAACATGTTTCGAGACACCACAGGGTCAATTTGCTGGCCGTGGACTGCAGACCAACAGAAATGGCTGGCCTTGGGTTGTTGGCTACTTCTTGTCACCCACCACGAAATTGCCTTAGAAAAGGCTTAAAATAGCACTGTGTTTTCATGTAAACAATTGCTGAAATGGCTGCAGAGCGGCCATGCATGAGTTCCTGTAATTGCAAATGGGAGGAAAAGTCTATGACGGAATCTTCCTATTAGAAACAGATCAGCGTGTATCATCCCAGAGTCATCTTAAAATACACCTGTGCTCTGTAGCCAGGATCATCTGGAACAGCAAATATAGACTGAGTACATAAGATCAATAAACATCTGAGGAGCCCTTCTGACTCTGCGTGGATCTGCAGTTTCTCGCAGTTTCCGTCATTCAATTTTTATGAGAAGAGCAGATTTATGGTCTAAGCACTCATGAATAATTCACTCCCATGCGTTGCCACATCCAACTTGGGGAAATCCCGGCTGCAAAACCTTGGCAGCGTTCAGCTAGTGCAAGCTGCACTACTTTTATACAGGTGTTACTTCATTGACCTACTTGGAGTTACTCCTCCCTCGCACTGCTAGAAGAGGAGGATCAGGCTGCTTGCTCACCACCTCTGGTAAGCAAACCTCTCTGCCACCTCTCCAGCAGTAAAAATGCTTGGAGTAAGTTAGTTTTAGCAACCTTAGTGCTTTGGCTCACCACATCTTCAGAGGCCTGTACATCTCACTCACTCTTGGGCCTCCCATAATACACCGTTGTCCACCGTCTTAGTTCCTCATCAAGTCCATGTTTATAAATCACGTTGAGAAAAATTACTTGGATCCTAGACTAACAGAACAGCACTAAAGCCATAAACTAGCTACACTGAGCGTGGCTTTATGCTGCTTTCTAGCTTCCAGAGAAATACTCTTTGATCCAACACTCATCCTCCACCACTGGGGCAGGAGTCCCAGCGGGGTGTTGGTCTTGGTGGGGTTGACTCAAACAAAAAGAAACAGAAAGTGAAACCGCCTAGACATTTCTTCACCCAACACAGAGGATTAATTAATAGCATCACTCAGTGGGCTGCTTAATTCCCCAGCCTTTTTTTTTTTTTCTTCATGTAAAGATGGGGTGGTGGTGGGAGTGTCTTTTCCCCAATTGAAAAAATAAATACTTGTGAGCCTTTCAATTGGTTAGATCTCCAAGTGGAGGCCAATTAAAATGACAATCACTGTACGGCCGCTGAGCCATATTCAAAACCCACATCATAGTATATAACTAAACCTACAACAGTAGGACAGGGAACAAAGAGCTGGCATTCCCGGTTAGTAAATAAAGTGAACAGCTCGTGGCTATCTTGACATAAAACAACCTAATAATTACAGTGCCTAAGTCAGACATCTATTAAATGTAGTCATGCCATTTAAACAATGAAGCTGTACTGATTTATAGCAGCCAAGGATCTTATTAAGGACATAAGGATCTGATCTTTACCCTAATATGTCCCTTCACTTCATCCAAATTATTGGCTTTCACCATGTGGCCTCTCCCCCATGTCCCCATGGGGCTTTAAGCAGGGTTTTAAGCAGGTTAAGAAATGACGGGTTCTCACTTTGTTCATTTCTTACACACTTTCAGCAGTGCTGAGTTAAATGAGACACAACCATAAAAGCCAGTAGAGGGAAAATTAGACATGCTGTTTCTGAACTGTAAGCAAAGTTGTTGGCAATTTTCATTCCATATGACAAATTCACATTTCTTTGAATTGTCACCTACCGAGGGCAAGCACCTCAAGCCCTTCCAGGTGGGATGGGATGCTGCCTGGTCAGCTAGGACAAGCTCCAAGGGTGGCCATGGTGTGGTCAAAAGGGACCTCTCATCTCCTTGCACAGGAGACACCATCCCTCCTTGGAGAAGGGTGCCCACCTTCCCCCCACACCAGTTGCATGGGGGAGCAGGGTTCCTCCCTTGTCCACCAGCTGGCTGCCCACTGCTGGGGCGGGTGTAAGCAGACAGAGGCACAGCCACCTCCACTGCGCCAGAAGCACGGCTGCAAGAGAGGGGCCAAACGCAAATTAAAACCAGACGAGTCACACCAAAAGAGGGGGGTGGCTACAGCACAAACCTGTGATGGCTCTAAGTGAAAATAGCCAGACTGGGCAGGCTCGCAGAGTGTCACCAAACCAAAAATCCCCTCCACCCCCTGCCTGCCTGGCTGGAATTGTATAATGGAACAGGCTTCAAGAAGCCTGCAGTTCCCAGCAGAGTTAACTCTCCAGCGGCTGCTGCACTTTGAAATTGTCAGCCAGATTAAACACGGGAATGCCTGTGGGGCGCAAAAGCGAGGGAAGGGTGAAGTGATGGGGATCAGCTTGCTCTAAAGTTCCGAAACTAGTTAAAAAGTTGGAGGCAGGGCTCCCCGTGGCTGGGAGGGAGGTACACCGGCATCGCCTGGATGGAGGCTTGGCACAGGGCCCTCTCCTTGCCTTGGTTGTCCACCCTGAGCGGAGTTTTTCTCTTGTGCTTCCTCAGGGCTGCAGTCTCAGGATGTAACCGGATGGCCCTTGCAGGGCAAATGTCCCTTTGGAGGGGAGAGAGGTGGGGGTCCCGCTGCAGCCTGCTCCTCCGGGGCACGAGTCAGGGTGCCTGGCTGGGACCAGGTGACACAGGGCACCAGAAACATTGGCGCCTGCACCGCTGTGGGACCAAAAGCTCGGGGAAACATATCCCCTTACAGGGGATGGAGCACTTGCAGCAGGCGAAAAGTGAGTGCCACTGAGCCGCATGTCACCGATGACAAGAGAGTGATGATTTACTGGGAAAACTGCCCTATAAAAAACACGCTTGAGGATCCTGTTTAGTGTCTCATGCCCTTCAAATACTCCACAAATACTCCACACAATTACAAGCTAAAAAAAGGAGGGGAGGTAACTCTCCCACACACTGTTTAACCCATGGACTCAACAAGCCTATGGCACTGTCAGCAAGCAGCGTGGGTCAGCCAGATCCTTCTGGGAGATGGTAGATCACCTCCACCAGAGATAAACTCCACTTCAAACCTGGGCCATGGACTTGTTGCCATATGCATGCAGCTGCAGGGAGCAGAGGTGGAGGGCACTGGGCCAGTGATGGGGGTAGGAAGGAGAAAGAAAAGAGCTTGTTCCCACATAACACAGCCTCTCCTCTGCAAAACCACAATCTCCACAGGGTTCTGCAGCCCCCATGCTTTCCAGCTGAGCTCTGCGGGAAACCACATCCCACGAAACCGCTGGGAAGATGCTGGTTCACAGAGGCCGACTTGCCATGCAACTTTCAAAAGGTTGCACAATGACCAGGCAGGGACTTTAGCAGAAGACAGAGACCACAGGGGGCTGTGTCGTTGAGCCATGCTCAGGCATCCAGATGACCAGCTCAACCATCGAGGGAGCCAAGAGGTCCCCCTCCTAGCAGAAAGTTTGACTTGTCCCCTCCTCATCCCAAAGGCCCAGGCGAGTCTCCACATGTGTAAACCTTCAGCCAACCCCTCCCCACACAAGCACTTACCCCCCAGGAACTGGATGCCTCCTGCCACCCTGCCCACAGTCCTGGAGATGAGCTCGGACACGCAGCAGCCCATGAGTGCTGTCAAGGCCACCAAGAGGAGCAGCCCACAGCCCAGGCCCGTCACCACCGTGCAGATCCTCCATTCGGTGCTTGGGATGGCCTGGAAGGAGGCGTAGCGGCCACACTGCTCCACCATCACTGTCGTCTGGCGGGTCTCATCCCGCACCGGGTAGGAACATCTCCGGAAAGTGCCGAAGGAAACCGACTTCTCCAGCTGGGACCCCAAGAGCCAGTAGGGCATGAAGAAGCCCACACAGGAGGCGGCGGCGCAGAGGAAGGAGATGAAGGCCCAGACAACGCCAGCGCAAGTCAGGCTGGAGGCCATCTTTGTATCTGCTCCAAGACCCCTCGCAATGGGCAGATAGAAAAGCAGCCGTGTATTTTTGAGGAGGTTTATGGATAATCCGGAGTCTCTCAGCCTTGACAAATCCTCACACTGGGAGAAGCTTGGATTCTAACAGCCAGGGGGATCTTTCCTCCCATCATGAAGACAAAGGACCCTAATTAAAT
The DNA here is from genome assembly GCA_004320125.1 of Scolopax mira. Lineage (NCBI taxonomy): Eukaryota > Metazoa > Chordata > Aves > Charadriiformes > Scolopacidae > Scolopax > Scolopax mira. Next base: position 122,138 of record BJBW01006147.1, read on the forward strand.
AACACCACACAAGAAAAAAAAAAAAAAAGGAGAAAAAGACAAGTTCAGTCATATTGATGCTAGAAAAAAAAATGTTTATCTGCCAAAGTGTTTTTCCTTCCTACAGGACTTTTAATTAAACACATCTCACTTTTCTGTCCCATCCTTGCAAGCAGCTGCTAAAATTGCTGTCAGTGATGTTGGCTGCCAGGGATGGTTGGGACAGTGGTGGGAGGCAGCCTGGCCAGCACAGGCTGCTTGTGCGCATCCAGGAACACTCTGCAGCCACCTTCAGGGGTTCCCCATGTACTTGCCTACTCACTTTTCTCCACTGTGCGTCTTGCTCTTTCCTGTACTGACAGAGAGAAAAGGTGAGGTCTCGTTTATTCTTAGCTAGATGAGCCTTCCTCCTGCGACACCCGGGGAGTACACTTCACATCATGTTCCCAGTGCCTAAGGCTTTTCAAGATCAGACCCCTGTGGCAGAGGTAAATCTCATTAATACACTCCCAAGAGAAATGTTACAAGGTGTAATCATTTCCAGCATTCCCTTGAGTTGTTGGCACCCCTGTGCAAAAGGGGCCCTTTATCGCTTGATGTCCAGAAGTGCTGGGAACCCCAAGTCCAGGCGCTCTCTTGGTAGGTGAAAACATTGCCACATCTTTTGGATTCACCCCCATGCAACTCCAAGCAACATATGATTAAAACACAGGTGTCTCCCTTGCACTCAGCCCAGCTCCTTCTCTTCTCTGCCTCTTCCCAGCTCAAACCCAGGGGCCTTAACCCCTACGCATCCTTCTCAGGCAACTCCCAGCCTCGAAGCCCAGTATCAGTGTGACCAAGTGCTTTTGACTGTCATAGAAACCTACACCAGAGGTTGGGGGTATTTCTTGATAAATCCAGACTGGATCATTACTCCAACTGCATTTGTAAATTTATTACCATTTCTCAGTTACTACCAAATTCCAATAGCTACTTACATGGCTTTTTTTAAAGCATGATTAGATGCCAATCAGTGAATTCAATTTATGTACAGGCAATAAAATTAATACTACTTCAGTACAAAAAAGAGAATGTAGAGAAAGTCTCTAAGTGAAATTAAGCATGTGCACCACACAAAAGTTTTGTTTACTTTTAAAACACTAAGAAAAAGAGGTCTCTTCTATGTTAAAACAGGCTTATGCTGCTGAAGAAGTATACAGTGATCTACTCATAGCCTAGCCACAGAAACGCCTTTCAACCTGCAGAACACCAAACTCCTGGGATAAAAACTTGGGAGAGGGGCACGGGGTCCCTCCATCTCTCCAGAGGCATCTTGTGGAGAAGAATCTGCCTGTGTCTTGGCGTGGCACCAAGCGTTTAAGGCAAAGTGGGTCACGGCACTTAGGGAAGATCATTCCCTGAATCGGGGGAGGAGGTACGACTGGAAATAGGGGACAACATGGAGGCTGCCAGGGGCAGGACCCTGCAAACCCCCCGGCTCCGGAGGGGCAGCGCCTTTGCCTCCCCGGAGGCTGCCAGCCCACAAGCCGGGGCGCTCTCCGGGAAGGCGGACTCGCCCCTCCGGCCCCGAAACCCCGCTCGCCCGCCTCAGGGCGGGTAGGAGGGGGCGGCAGAGAGATCCGGCTCCCCCCCGAGGGAAATCGGCAGCCGGGAAGGAAAACTCGCCGGGGTGATGCGAGGGGAAGGCTGCGGGGCGAGAGGGCGCTGCGACCGCGGGGCCGGGAGGGTGCGAAAGGGACTGGAGAGGAGAGGGTTGGGGGGCAGGGGGTCCCGGAGGGGCAGGGGATGCGGGAAGAGTAGGAGTTGGGAGGACAGGGGGTCCAGGAGGAGCAGGCTAGGAAGGGATGAGGCTCCGGGAGAGAAAGGGAGATGCGCGGGGGGAAGATGGAAAGGCAGAGAGGCCGGGGGGCCGGGAGGACGGAGAGCCGGGAGAAGACAGGGAGGCCGGGAAGGGAAAGCGGACCGGGATGGCAGGGAGATCCGGGAAGGACGGGGGCCCGTGAGGGGAAGGATGAGGGAAAGCAAAGGGATCGGAGGGCAGGGGAACCGGGAGAGGAGGGGAACCCGGAGGGTCCGGTGGAACGGGCAAAGGATGCGGCCGAGCCAGGGTGTCGGGACGGGGAATAGGATCCGGGAGGGTAGGAGGATGCGGGGAAGCAGGGGATGTGGCCGGACAGGGTGGGTAGGGGTCCGGGAAGGGAAGGAGGTTCTGAGGTCTCGGGGATCCGGAGTCGTGGAGGGGATGCAGCGTGCGGGGAGTGCGGGAGGTCAAGGCTCCAGGAGAAGAAGGGAGTGCAGAGGGTCCGGGAGGAGCAGGGGATGCAGCAGCGCAAGGAACGCGGGAGGGCCGGGGGCCGGGAGGAGCAGGAGGGGCGAGGAGGGGCCCGGGGGTGCTGGGCTGGGTCCGGGCAGGGTGCCGGGGAGGCGAAGGACTACTTACTGACACGCCGGGAGCAGGGGCTGCCCTCCGCGGCTGCCGAGAGCACATGGGCGCGGAGCCGGGGAGCGGGGACAGCGGGTGGCGGCCGCCCCAAGCGACTCTCCCCGCGGTCCCGGCGCGGAGGCGACGCGGGAGCTCCGAAGCGGGCGGGACCGGGACCGGGACCCTCCCCAGCCCTGCCCGTCCTTCCCTCCCTCCTTCCCTCCCTTCCTCCTCCTCACGTTCCTCTCTCCCCCCGTTTGATTCCTCGGGAGGCAATGCACTCCGCCGCCTCTCCTCCCCCTTCCCCCGCCGCCGCCTCCCCGGGCGGGACCCGCCGCGGACAGCGCAGTTGCGGGGCCGGGGCCTGGGGCGAGGGGCCGGGCGGCGGCGGGGGGAGCGGAGAACGGGGGAATGAGGACACCTCCCAGAGCCTTCCCGGGGGCGGGGGGGTGTGTGTGTGTCGGCTCCCCCGAGCCCTCCCAGGGCTGGAGCGTTAGGTCTCGGCTTCCCGAGCCCACCCGGGACTGGAGCGGTGGGTCTGGGTTCCCGGGGACCGGAGCGGCGGGTTGCGGCTCCCCAAGCCCACCCGGGACTGGGGCGGTGGGTCTGGGTTCCCGGGGACCGGAGCGGTGTGTCCCGGCTCCCCAAACCCACCCAGGGGGCCGAATCGGTCCGGGGGCGGCGGGGAGCGGTGCGGTGGCGCCGCCGGGCTCCGCTCCGCCCGCCGCGGCTCCGCGGCTGCCCGCCGGGTGCGTGGGGCGGCGGAGCCGGGGACGGAGGGGAGGAAAGGGCGAGAGAGGAGAGGAGGAAAAAGCCGTCGGGGAAGGAATGTTAGAGGGAAAGGGAGGGGGGGAGGCTGGAGCCCTTACATGGGAAAATATGGGCTAATCTGCTGATGGTGTGCGTGCGATAAGAAGTGCGTGTGCGTGTCTGCACGCGAGCTGCTGATCCAGCATTTTGATGGCAACAGTTCGAGAGCTGGTCTACAGCAGAGAGCAAATGTGAGCAGAGTACCCAGCAGCTCATCCCCGGCAGGGTTAGGTCAAGCGGGGAGCCGGGAGCCCCGGTCCTTTAGCAGAGCGTCCTAAGTGGGAAAGTTTTGGGGAGGGGTTGCCTTCTGGGAGAGAGGAGGGATGGTGCTCACAGAGAGCCTCTGGGAGACAGCGGGATTTCCTATTCTGCTGCTCCCTCTCCGCCCTGCAGCTTGAATAAATTCCTTCAGACAGAAGACAATTTTATGCCAGGTTTAAATTATGTCAGCACCAGACACGCAGAATCTCTTTGCTAATGTTTCTTTTACAGTCCTGGAACACGGCATGTGATTTAAGTACTGATCATTAATATTATTAATGCTAAATGGAAGTGAAGTTTATTGCACTCAGTCTGTGTTTACACTATTTAATAGTAACAACAATCATGTTCAGAATTAAATTACACAGCCACTTTATTGGATTTTTTTTTTTTTAAATAAGACTTTCCATTTTTCACCCATAATGCAAAGTCTTAAAATCAGCACACTACTGAAAATGCGTATTTTCTCAAGGGATAAAAAATGGATTGGAAAGTATCTAGCAAGATTGAGTTTTCCATCCTAACATTTCAAGTGTATTCTTTGAGGAAAAGTGCTTCAAATCAAAGAAGTAGGTTAAATATAGGCTGAATGTTAGAACGTATGCAATAATGTGCTTCCCAAGGAAGACAATGAAGGCATACCCCCAAAACAGCCATGGCCCCCTGGCTACCTCTAGGCTACATACAGCCAGTATATATCCATTTTATCAAGTAACATGGATCAACTCGGTTGGTGCTGAGGACCTGAACGATGCTTATGTGTTTCCATAGGTTTTTCTTCAGATGGACTCCAGCATGGGTCTATGGAGTGAGGGCCTCGTGAGCACTCAGATCACGTCAGATGCACTTCTGGTGCTTTGTCTTTTGCTTTAATCCCATCTGTATCCACTTTGCACACTCACCACTGCTGGGTAACCCAAAACATGGTAGGTGAGGATGATGTGGATTCACTCCAAAAGCATGCCTTTGATTCACACCAAAACATGAGTGTGGATGTGCCCACAGGGGTGGGTGACTGAAAGGGAGCTGGTGTGATGTTCCCAAGGAGCCTGCTCTGCAGCGTGCCATTCTAGCAACAACCTCCCCTTCAATTAGCTTTTTGCCTGGTGCCAAGCCTCCCCCCAGAGAGTGCACCAGTTTCCCAATCTCTGCTTCTGCAAGGAGCTATGCACCTCTTGATGAGTTGGAGACACTTTTCATTTACTCCTCTTCTACTTTCACTGAGCTCAGTCAGGTGTTTTACCTCCTGCTGTTCATTTTACCAACACCTAAAATGACAGGGACACTAAGCCAAGATTATGACATTTGAACTGTGCTCTTCATGTAAAGAAAGAGAAGAATCAAGTCCTGTTATTAAATCCACAGTTGTCTAAAGACCTGGCCTGACATTCTTTCCTTAGTCAAGGGCCACAGTTATAATGAAACTAGGATAAATGTGTCTAAATTAGGCATGAGTTGGGATTCGACATGGGTAGAAATTGCTTGGCATTAAAATGACTGTGGAAAAAACTTTCACACATGTAAACAGTTTCTCAGTTAAAATGTAAAGCTCGGGAGAAGCAAACAAGTGCGCATTTATTCATGCAATTTATCTCTTCCATGGTATATGCCAAGGTCCCCAAGTCAGTGTTTGCTTTGCTAATGGCATCTCTACAGCAGTTCACTCACTTCCCTTATATGGCCTTTACGTTCACTCCCTGAGCTGCTGCCATTCTGCATTCCCTCCTGGAAACTGCACGCTGAATTCTGCATCTCTCCTGAAGCATCTTATCTTGCCAACTGTCTCTGAATGCCCCCGCAAGCTGGCTGCATGACTTAGTCACTTGTAGGGAAAAAAAGCTTTATTTCACAATCTATTTTCTGTCAGAGAAGGAGTTTTGTTTTGATTAGAAACAAATTAGACACATTGTGTGTTTAAGTTAACATCCACATTCTTATTCCATTTTCTCACTAATGTTTACAGCTCAACATGCTTCAACTGTATCAACATTTGCTGCCCCTTCCAGGGAACATTGTACTTAGTATTTTTACTGGGAAAGTTAACCAAAATATTTCAATCCACTTCTAACCTGGCTGAAATAAAAAGGGAGTTACTACATGTTGCTTCAGGATCCGCAGTCTCTCTTGTAACCACAAAAGCAGAGAGACCTCCTCAGAGCAGAGTGATAACAGAAGTCCTGGTCCCCAGGGTCTTGTCTGTACTGAAATAGCAGCTGGTTGTAAATTTGTTCTGCTGTTTTGAAATTTAAGAGAATTCGCTTTTGAGAAAGCTTCAGAGTTGGTCCAGAGAACCTGAGCCACAGATTGCCTACTGCTGGAACCACTGGAAGTCAAGTCTGGATCAAACACCCACGAACACACTGTCAGAAAACTTACCCCAGCAGGAAGATGTGAGAATATGCTTATAGATTTTACCATTTCTCTTCTCCCTGATCCATTGACTAAGCTGTTGATACAGCTGGGGCCCTACAGACTTGATGGAGCTAATCAGTGCACCAGAATAAAGAGAGAAAATCCTGTCGCTGTATCTAAATCAAGCCCATCTAATTGGTTTTCCTGATGGCATATCCTGTAAGGCAATCCACTTTCATATAAAATGCTGCAGGGGAGTACATATGTTCCTGAACCCCAAGGAAAATGAAGCGGCTAGCGAACCTCCATCTTCATTCTCTGACAAGAAAAAGAAACAACACGTTTTTATCTTGCAGGCCACCATCTGGTTTTCTCTTGTGTGGTCTGCACGAGAGTGATCACACCGACACGGTTCCGAGCATCTTACAAAACTGGATCTTCAGGTCGTGTCTGTACTCGATTTTAAATGAAAAAGAGAGGTGTAGGCACAACAATAGACTTGAGGCTATGTACTGGGAGCAACAGAAAGTCAACCCAATTATTCAAATACAGTCACCAAAAACCAAACAGACAAGTACTGTTAGGGAAGTCGTCTGATAATTAATACATTTGCCTGAGAATATGTCCAATCTGCAGCATCCAGGAGAAAAAAAATTAACTAAACAAGCAGAAAAAAGTAAACTCCAAGTCTAACACCTGCAAATTTCTCAGAGAAATGTAAGAAAACAAATTCAAGTCACTACATTGTAATGTATCCATACGGTGTCTCTTCCAAGTCAAATTCATTGTATGTTTTCAACTGCAGGTGGATCTAGACTCCCAAGTTTTTGGACTCCCACATCTGAACCTGAATCCTGGCCTGAAAAATTACCTCTAAACAAAACAGTCTCTCTCCAGTCCCATTCTAATACTGTATTATGATTAGTATTTATTGTTATGGTGTTTCTCGTGGTGGTAGATTTGGCAAATCCTGTTACTGACAGTTCATGAAGAGAACACACTTCTAGTGGAGGTGTCCCTGCCCATGGCATTCAATGATCTTTAAGGTCCCTTCCAACTCTAACCATTCAGTCATTCTATGATTTCTGATGGACGGTTGTCTTACTCGATATAATGCAGTTCTTGCCAACAACAGCACTAATCTGTCTTTTAATCTCCAGATACATTGAAATACACACATACTAACAACACTTCAACAAAAAATAATAAAAAAAGGAAGCATCTTTGATTATTATCCATAAACCTTCCTTACGTTGTTTCACCTTTATAAAGTCATTACTTGTCTTCTATTATATAAAAGCCACCAGGTGCTCTGGGTTTTTCAAGGCTCTAAAATAGTAGCCACAGCAAATCAAGCTACTGATTATCTCTTTTGTGTCCTGTTGCTGACAAGCCTGGTGGCTGCGGGAGAGGCTGGAGAGGTTTATTCTGCACCAGCCCCGTGGCTGAAGGGAGGAATGCCTGCTCTGTCCTCGCAAACACTGCCAAGGTGACGGAGCTCCGGGATGACAGGTCCCAGACCCATTCTCCTTCAACAGGGAATTGGCTTAGTCCTGCACAAACTCAGGAAAAAGACGTGGATGATTTCAGTCTCAAATTTCCACTGTTCCCAAGCGGACTTTGAAAAATAAGGAACATCTGGATGACGAAAGAGCGGTTTCCCAATAAGAAATGCTCATCTACTGGGAGCCTGTTTTCTGTGCATGTAGACCCAATGCAAATAATTTAATAGTGGCATCTTATCTACCGGAGGAACATCTGTCTATGTCCCCTTGACGCTGCTACAGAAAGATGCAGGGAATATACAAAAAGAGCAGGTCTCCCCACGCTGTTCTCTGGCTCGTTTCGTGGCCTGCGCGCTGGGGGGAAACGAGGTTGTTGCAGCAGCAAGAAGATTTCTCTTTTGAATTGAAAGCCTCGGTTGGGGATCGGCTTCCAGTCGCGAGTCCCATTTTGAGATCAGGGCCAGAAGGGTGCCGGTGCCCGGGTTCTGAGAGCGGCGGCCGTGCCGTGCCGTGCCGGGCCGTGCCGTGCCGTGCCGGGCCGGGCGGAGGAGGGAGCCGAGCTCTGCGCTGCTCCACAGTGACACTCGCCGGGCGGCCGGGAACGGGAGCCCGGGCTGGCGGCGGCCTCGGGAAGCGGGGACGGGGCGGCTCCGCATCTCCCGGGGTGGAGATGGCGAGGACCGAGGCCTTGCCTTCCCCGCGAAGCGCTGGGCGCTGAGGGAGGAAGGGTGTGCGGTGGGGGATGCAGAGGGAGGAAGGGTGTGCGGTGGGGGATGCAGAGGAAGGAAGGGTGTGCGGTGAGGGATGCAGAGGAAGGAAGAAGGGGTGTGCGGGTACAAGCGAGGGGCAGAGAGCCGAGCATCTTTCCGTTCTCCACAAAATGTGTGTGATTCGTGACCCCCCTCTGTCACCGTTTCCTGAGGTGCATCTGCAGAACATGCAACGATGACTTTAGTGGCACGGTTTGCACAAGCTGTTGTGTATCTGTGTGAATGGGATGCAAGGCAGCATCTTCTTTTCCTCCCCCCCCCCCCCCCCCCCCCCTCCAGCCTTTTGCCGCAGAACTGGAGCCGAGCTGCCTCTCCCCCTAAGCTCTAGGAAACATTTGCATCTAGGTCACCATATTAGATCACATTCCCAAGGATGAGGCTAATGATTTCTCAGGTTTTTAGAAAGGAAAGCTGAAAATCCTCTTGCTGGGGACCACAGCCAATTCATTTTAGAATAATAGAATCATAGAATGGTTAGAGCTGGAAGGGACCTT